>CM072283.1:202500-215000 GCA_036873955.1 Mergus octosetaceus | reverse complement strand
ATTTAGGCGCGACACCGCCCGGGCCCATTTAGGCGCGGCACCGCCCGGGCCCATTTAGGCGCGACACCGCCCGGGCCCATTTTGGCGCGACACTGCCCGGGCCCATTTAGGCGCGACACCGCCAGGGCCCATTTAGGCGCGGCACCGCCCGGGCCCATTTAGGCGCGACACCGCCCGGGCCAATTTAGGCGCGACACCGCCAGGGCCCATTTAGGCGCGACACCGCCCGGGCCCATTTTGGCGCGACACCGCCCGGGCCCATATTGGCGCGGCACCGCCCGGGCCCATTTTGGCGCGGCACCGCCCGGGCCCATTTAGGCGCGACACCGCCCGGGCCCATTTAGGCGCGGCACCGCCCGGGCCCATTTAGGCGCGGCACCGCCCGGGCCCATTTTGGCGCGGCACCGCCCGGGCCCATTTAGGCGCGACACCGCCCCGGCCCATTTAGGCGCGACACCGCCCGGGCCCATTTTGGGTTAGGGTTAGGGTTAGGGTTAGGGTTAGGGTTAGGGTTAGGGTTAGGGTTAGGGTTACGGTTAGGGCCAATTCTGGCGCGATACCGCCCGGGCCCATTTTGGCGCGACACCGCCGTGGCCCATTTTGGCGCGGCACCGCCCGGGCCAATTGAGGCGCGACACCGCCCGGGCCCATTTTGGCGCGGTACTGCCCGGGCCCATTTAGATGCGACACCGCCCGGGCCCATTTTGGAGCGGCACCGCCCGGGCCCATTTTGGCGCGGCACCGCCAGGGCCTATTTTGGCGCGGCACCGCCCGGGCCCATTTTGGCGCGGCAGCGCCCGGGCCCATTTTGGCGCGGCACCGCCCGGGCCCATTTAGGCGCGACACCGCCTGGGCCCATTTTGGCGCGGCACCACCCGGGCCCATTTTGGCGCGGCACCGCCCGGGCCCATTTTGGCGCGACACCGCCCGGGCCCATTTTGGAGCGGCACCGCCAGGGCCCATTTAGGCGCGGCACCGCCCGGGCCCATTTAGGCGCGACACCGCCCGGGCCCATTTAGGCGCGGCACCGCCCGGGCCCATTTAGGCGCGACACCGCCCGGGCCCATTTTGGCGCGACACTGCCCGGGCCCATTTAGGCGCGACACCGCCAGGGCCCATTTAGGCGCGGCACCGCCCGGGCCCATTTAGGCGCGACACCGCCCGGGCCAATTTAGGCGCGACACCGCCAGGGCCCATTTAGGCGCGACACCGCCCGGGCCCATTTTGGCGCGACACCGCCCGGGCCCATATTGGCGCGGCACCGCCCGGGCCCATTTTGGCGCGGCACCGCCCGGGCCCATTTAGGCGCGACACCGCCCGGGCCCATTTAGGCGCGGCACCGCCCGGGCCCATTTAGGCGCGGCACCGCCCGGGCCCATTTTGGCGCGGCACCGCCCGGGCCCATTTAGGCGCGACACCGCCCCGGCCCATTTAGGCGCGACACCGCCCGGGCCCATTTTGGGTTAGGGTTAGGGTTAGGGTTAGGGTTAGGGTTAGGGTTAGGGTTAGGGTTAGGGTTAGGGTTAGGGTTACGGTTAGGGCCAATTCTGGCGCGATACCGCCCGGGCCCATTTTGGCGCGACACCGCCGTGGCCCATTTTGGCGCGGCACCGCCCGGGCCAATTGAGGCGCGGCACCGCCCGGGCCCATTTTGGCGCGGTACTGCCCGGGCCCATTTAGACGCGACACCGCCCGGGCCCATTTTGGAGCGGCACCGCCCGGGCCCATTTTGGCGCGGCACCGCCAGGGCCTATTTTGGCGCGGCACCGCCCGGGCCCATTTTGGCGCGGCAGCGCCCGGGCCCATTTTGGCGCGGCACCGCCCGGGCCCATTTAGGCGCGACACCGCCTGGGCCCATTTTGGCGCGGCACCACCCGGGCCCATTTTGGCGCGGCACCGCCCGGGCCCATTTTGGCGCGACACCGCCCGGGCCCATTTTGGAGCGGCACCGCCAGGGCCCATTTAGGCGCGGCACCGCCCGGGCCCATTTAGGCGCGACACCGCCCCGGCCCATTTAGGCGCGGCACCGCCCGGGCCCATTTAGGCGCGACACCGCCCGGGCCCATTTTGGCGCGACACTGCCCGGGCCCATTTAGGCGCGACACCGCCAGGGCCCATTTAGGCGCGGCACCGCCCGGGACCATTTAGGCGCGACACCGCCCGGGCCAATTTAGGCGCGACACCGCCAGGGCCCATTTAGGCGCGACACCGCCCGGGCCCATTTTGGCGCGACACCGCCCGGGCCCATATTGGCGCGGCACCGCCCGGGCCCATTTTGGCGCGGCACCGCCCGGGCCCATTTAGGCGCGACACCGCCCGGGCCCATTTAGGCGCGGCACCGCCCGGGCCCATTTAGGCGCGACACTGCCCGGGCCCATTTTGGCGCGACACCGCCCGGGCCCATTATGGCGCGATACCGCCCAGGCCCATTTAGGCGCGACACCGCCAGGGCCCATTTTGGCGCGGCACCGCCAGGGCCTATTTTGGCGCGGCACCGCCCGAGCCCATTTTGGCGCGGTACCGCCCGGGCCCATTTAGGCGGGACACCGCCTGGGCCCATTTTGGCGCGACACCGCCCGGGCCCATATTGGCGCGGCACCGCCCGGGCCCATTTTGGCGCGGCACCCCCCAGGCCCATTTAGGCGCGACACCGCCCGGGCCCATTTTGGGTTAGGGTTAGGGTTAGGGTTAGGGTTAGGGTTAGGGTTAGGGTTAGGGTTAGGGTTAGGGTTAGGGTTAGGGCCCATTTTGGCGCGATACCGCCCGGGCCCATTTTGGCGCGACACCGCCCGAGCGCCTTTTTTGGCGCGAAATGTCCCGGGCCCATTTAGGCGCGACACCGCCCGGGCCGATTTTGGCGCGGCTCCGCCCGGGCCCATTTAGGCGCGACACCGCCCGGGCCCATTTTGGCGCGGCACCGCCCGGGCTCATTTTGGGTTAGGGTTAGTGTTAGGGTTAGGGTTAGGGTTAGGGTTAGGGTTAGGGTTAGGGTTAGGGCCCATTTTGGCGCGATACCGCCCGCGCCCATTTTGGCGCGACACCGCCCGGGCCCATTTTGGCGCGGCATCGCCCGGGCCCATTTAGGCGCGACACCGCCCGGGCCCATTTAGGCGCGACACCGCCCGGGCCCATTTTGGCGCGACACCGCCCGGGCCCATATTGGCGCGGCACCGCCCGGGCCCATTTTGGCGCGGTACCGCCCGGGCCCATTTAGGCGCGACACCGCCCGGGCCCTTTTAGGCGCGACACCGCCCAGGCCCGTTTTGGCGCGACACCGCCCGGGCCCATTTAGGCGCGACACCGCCTGGGCCCATTTAGGCGCGACACCGCCCGGGCCTATTTTTGCGCGGCACCGCCCGGGCTCATTTTGGGTTAGGGTTAGGGTTAGGGATAGGTTTAGGATTAGGGTTAGGGTTAGGGTTAGGGTTAGGGTTAGGGCCCATTTAGGCGCGACACCACCCGGGCCCATTTAGGCGCGACACCGCCCGTTCCCATTTTGGCGCGGCACCGCCCGGGCTCATTTTGGGTTAGGGTTAGGGTTAGGGTTAGGGTTAGGGTGAGGGTTAGGGTTAGGGTTAGGGTTAGGGTTAGGGTTAGGGTTAAAGTTAGGGTTAGGGTTAGGGTTAGGGTTAGGGTTAGGGTTAGGGTTAGGGTTAGGGTGTACCTCCCCAGAGGACTGAAACCAGCTTGATTATTTGCTACAAGAGGCTTGAGCACGTAGGTGCAGTATTACCAAGAGACTGAGCTGGATCACCTTCTTCATCTGCAAAGGGTAAGTCTGTGACTACCTCTGTTGGGCTCATTTATTCGCGGCATCGCCCGGGCCCATTTAGGCGCGGCACCGCCCGGGCCCATTTTGGCGCGGCACCGCCCGGGCCCATTTAGGCGCGACACCGCCCGGGCCCATTTTGGCGCGACACCGCCCGGGCCCATATTGGTGCGGCACCGCCCGGGTCCATTTAGGCGCGACACCGCCCGGGCCCATTTAGGCGCGACACCGCCCGGGCCCATTTTGGCGCGACACCGCCCGGGCCCATTTTGGCGCGGCACCGCCCGGGCCCATATTGGCGCGACACCGCCCGGGCCCATTTAGGCGCGACACCGCCCGGGCCCATTTAGGCGCGACACCGCCCGGGCCCATATTGGCGCGGCACCGCCCGGGCCCATTTTGGCGCGGCACCGCCCGGGCCCATTTAGGCGCGACACCGCCCGGGCCCATTTTGGGTTAGGGTTAGGGTTAGGGTTAGGGTTAGGGTTAGGGTTAGGGTTAGGGTTAGGGTTAGGGTTAGGGCCCATTTTGGCGCGATACCGCCCGGGCCCATTTTGGCGCGACACCGCCCGGGCCCATTTTGGCGCGAAACGTCCCGGGCCCATTTAGGCGCGACACCGCCCGGGCCGATTTTGGCGCGGCACCGCCCGGGCCCATTTAGGCGCGACACCGCCCGGGCCCATTTTGGCGCGGCACCGCCCGGGCTCATTTTGGGTTAGGGTTAGTGTTAGGGTTAGGGTTAGGGTTAGGGTTAGGGTTAGGGTTAGGGTTAGGGTTAGGGTTAGGGTTAGGGTTAGGGCCCATTTTGGCGCGATACCGCCCGCGCCCATTTTGGCGCGGCACCGCCCGGGCCCATTTCGGCGCGGTACCGCCCGGGCCCATTTAGGCGCGACACCGCCCGGGCCCTTTTAGGCGCGACACCGCCCAGGCCCGTTTTGGCGCAACACCGCCCGGGCCCATTTAGGCGCGACACCGCCTGGGCCCATTTAGGCGCGACACCGCCCGGGCTCATTTTGGGTTAGGGTTAGGGTTAGGGATAGGTTTAGGATTAGGGTTAGGGTTAGGGTTAGGGTTAGGGTTAGGGCCCATTTTGGCGCGACACCGCCCGGGCCCATTTAGGCGCGACACCGCCCGGGCCCATTTAGGCGCGACACCGCCCGTTCCCATTTTGGCGCGGCACCGCCCGGGCTCATTTTGGGTTAGGGTTAGGGTTAGGGTTAGGGTTAGGGTTAGGGTTAGGGTTAGGGTTAGGGTTAGGGTTAAATTTAGGGTTAGGGTTAGGGTTAGTGTTAGGGTTAGGGTTAGGGTTAGGGTTAGGGTGTACCTCCCCAGAGGACTGAAACCAGCTTTATTATTTGCTACAAGAGGCTTGAGCACGTAGGTGCAGTATTACCAAGAGACTGAGCTGGATCACCTTCTTCATCTGCAAAGGGTAAGTCTGTGACTACCTCTGTTGGGCTCATTTATTCGCGGAATCGCCCGGGCCCATTTAGGCGCGGCACCGCCCGGGCCCATTTTGGCGCGGCACCGCCCGGGCCCATTTAGGCGCGACACCGCCCGGGCCCATTTTGGCGCGACACCGCCCGGGCCCATATTGGTGCGGCACCGCCCGGGTCCATTTAGGCGCGACACCGCCCGGGCCCATTTAGGCGCGACACCGCCCGGGCCCATTTTGGCGCGGCACCGCCCGGGCTCATTTTGGGTTAGGGTTAGTGTTAGGGTTAGGGTTAGGGTTAGGGTTAGGGTTAGGGTTAGGGTTAGGGTTAGGGTTAGGGTTAGGGTTAGGGTTAGGGTTAGGGTTAGGGCCCATTTTGGCGCGATACCGCCCGCGCCCATTTTGGCGCGGCACCGCCCGGGCCCATTTTGGCGCGGTACCGCCCGGGCCCATTTAGGCGCGACACCGCCCGGGCCCTTTTAGGCGCGACACCGCCCAGGCCCGTTTTGGCGCGACACCGCCCGGGCCCATTTAGGCGCGACACCGCCTGGGCCCATTTAGGCTCGACACCGCCCGGGCTCATTTTGGGTTAGGGTTAGGGTTAGGGATAGGTTTAGGATTAGGGTTAGGGTTAGGGTTAGGGTTAGGGTTAGGGCCCATTTTGGCGCGACACCGCCCGGGCCCATTTAGGCGCGACACCGCCCGGGCCCATTTAGGCGCGACACCGCCCGTTCCCATTTTGGCGCGGCACCGCCCGGGCTCATTTTGGGTTAGGGTTAGGGTTAGGGTTAGGGTTAGGGTTAGGGTTAGGGTTAGGGTTAGGGTTAGGGTTAAATTTAGGGTTAGGGTTAGGGTTAGTGTTAGGGTTAGGGTTAGGGTTAGGGTTAGGGTGTACCTCCCCAGAGGACTGAAACCAGCTTTATTATTTGCTACAAGAGGCTTGAGCACGTAGGTGCAGTATTACCAAGAGACTGAGCTGGATCACCTTCTTCATCTGCAAAGGGTAAGTCTGTGACTACCTCTGTTGGGCTCATTTATTCGCGGAATCGCCCGGGCCCATTTAGGCGCGGCACCGCCCGGGCCCATTTTGGCGCGGCACCGCCCGGGCCCATTTAGGCGCGACACCGCCCGGGCCCATTTTGGCGCGACACCGCCCGGGCCCATATTGGTGCGGCACCGCCCGGGTCCATTTAGGCGCGACACCGCCCGGGCCCATTTAGGCGCGACACCGCCCGGGCCCATTTTGGCGCGACACCGCCCGGGCCCATTTTGGCGCGGCACCGCCCGGGCCCATATTGGCGCGACACCGCCCGGGCCCATTTAGGCGCAACACCGCCCGGGCCAATTTTGGCGCGGCACCGCCCGGGCCAATTTAGGCGCGGCACCGCCCGGGCCCATTTAGGCGGGACATCGCCTGGGCCCATTTTGGCGCGACACCGCCCGGGCCCATTTTGGCGCGAAACCGCCCGGGCCCATTTTGGGTTAGGGTTAGGGTTAGGGTTAGGGTTAGGGTTAGGTTTAGGGTTAGGGTTAGGGTTAGGGTTAGGGTTAGGGTTAGGGTTAGGGCCCATTTTGGCGCGACACCGCCCGGGCCCATTTTGGCGCGCCACCGCCCGGGCCCATTTAGGCGCGGCACCGCCCGGGCCCATTTAGGCGCGACACCGCCCGGGCCCATTTTGGCGCGGCACCGCCCTGGCCCATTTTGGCGCGGCACGGCCCGGGCCCATTTAGGCGCGACACCGCCCGGTCCCATTTAGGCGCGGCACCGCCCGGGCCCATTTTGGCGCGGCACCGCCCGGGCCCATTTAGGCGCGACACCGCCCGGGCCCATTTTGGCGCGACACCGCCCGGGCCCATACTGGCGCGGCACCGCCCGGGCCCATTTTGGCGCGGCACACCCCGGGCCCATTTAGGCGCGACACCGCCCGGGCCCTTTTAGGCGCGACACCCCCCAGGCCTGTTTTGGCGCGACACCGCCCGGGCCCATTTAGGCGCGACACCGCCCGGGCCCATTTAGGCGCGACACCGCCCGGGCCCATTTTGGCGCGGCACCTCCCGGGCTCATTTTGGGTTAGGGTTAGGGTTAGGGTTAGGGATAGGGTTAGGATTAGGGTTAGGGTTAGGGTTAGGGTTAGGGTTAGGGTTAGGGCCCATTTTGGCGCGACACCGCCCGGGCCCATTTAGGCGCGACACCGCCCGGGCCCATTTAGGCGCGACACCGCCCGGGTCAATTTTGGCGCGGCACCGCCCGGGCTCATTTTGGGTTAGGGTTAGGGTTAGGTTTAGGGTTAGGGTTAGGGTTAGGGTTAGGGTTAGGGCCCATTTTGGCGCGACACCGCCCGGGCCCATTTTGGCGCGACACCGCCCGGGCCCATTTAGGCGCGACACCGCCCGGGCCCATTTTGGCGCGAAACCGCCTGGGCCCATTTAGGCGCGACACCGCCCGGGCCGATTTTGGCGCGGCACCGCCCGGGCCCATTTAGGCGCGACACCGCCCGGGCTCATTTTGGGTTAGGGTTAGGGTTAGGGTTAGGGTTAGGGTTAGGGTTAGGGTTAGGGTTAGGGTTAGGGTTAGGGTTAGGGTTAGGGTTAGGGTGTACCTCCCCAGAGGACTGAAACCAGCTTGATTATATGCTACAAGAGGCTTGAGCACGTAGGTGCAGTATTACCAAGAGACTGAGCTGGATCACCTTCTTCATCTGCAAAGGGTAAGTCTGTGACTACCTCTGTTGGGCTCATTTATGCGCGGCACCGCCCGGGCCCATTTAGGCGCGGCACCGCCCGGGCCCATTTTGGCACGGCACCACCCGGGCCCATTTAGGCGCGACACCGCCCGGGCCCATTTTGGCGCGACACCGCCCGGGCCAATTTAGGCGCGGCACCGCCCGGGCCAATTTAGGCGCGGCAACGCCCGGGCCCATTTAGGCGCGGCAACGCCCGGGCCCATTTTGGCGTGGCACCGCCCGGGCCGATTTAGGCGCGACACCGCCCGGGCCCATTTTGGCGCGACACCGCCCGGGCCAATTTTGGCGCGGCACCGCCCGGGCCCATTTTGGCGCGACACCGCCCGGGCCCATTTTGGCGCGGCACCGCCCGGGCCCATTTAGGCGCGACACCGCCCGGGCCCATTTTGGCGCGGCACCGCCCGGGCCCATTTAGGCGCGGCACCGCCAGGGCCCATTTAGGCGCGGCACCGCCCGGGCCTATTTAGGCGCGGCACCGCCCGGGCCCATTTAGGCGGGACATCGCCTGGGCCCATTTAGGCGCGGCACCACCCGGGCCCATTTAGGCGCGACACCGCCCGGGCCCATTTTGGCGCGACACCGACCGGGCCAATTTAGGCGCGGCACCGCCCGGGCCCATTTAGGCGCGGCAATGCCCGGGCCCATTTTGGCGTGGCACCGCCCGGGCCGATTTAGGCGCGACACCGCCCGGGCCCATTTTGGCGCGACACCGCCCGGGCCAATTTTGGCGCGGCACCGCCCGGGCCCATTTTGGCGTGACACCGCCCGGGCCCATTTTGGCGCGGCACCGCCCGGGCCCATTTAGGCGCGACACCGCCCGGGCCCATTTTGGCGCGGCACCGCCCGGGCCCATTTAGGCGCGGCACCGCCAGGGCCCATTTAGGCGCGGCACCGCCCGGGCCCATTTAGGCGCGGCACCTCCCGGGCCCATTTAGGCGGGACATCGCCCGGGCCCATTTAGGCGCGACACCGCCCGGGCCCATTTTGGCGCGACACCGCCCGGGCCCATATTGGCGCGGCACCGCCCGGGCCCATTTTGGCGCGGCACACCCCGGGCCCATTTAGGCGCGACACCGCCCGGGCCCTTTTAGGCGCGACACCCCCCAGGCTCGTTTTGGCGCGACACCGCCCGGGCCCATTTAGGCGCGACACCGCCCGGGCCCATTTAGGCGCGACACCGCCCGGGCCCATTTTGGCGCGGCACCGCCCGGGCTCATTTTGGGTTAGGGTTAGGGTTAGGGTTAGGGATAGGGTTAGGATTAGGGTTAGGGTTAGGGTTAGGGTTAGGGTTAGGGTTAGGGTTAGGGTTAGGGTTAGGGCCCATTTTGGCGCGACACCGCCCGGGCCCATTTAGGCGCGACACCGCCCGGGCCCATTTAGGCGCGACACCGCCCGGGTCAATTTTGGCGCGGCACCGCCCGGGCTCATTTTGGGTTAGGGTTAGGGTTAGGTTTAGGGTTAGGGTTAGGGTTAGGGTTAGGGTTAGGGTTAGGGTTAGGGTTAGGGCCCATTTTGGCGCGACACCGCCCGGGCCCATTTTGGCGCGACACCGCCCGGGCCCATTTAGGCGCGACACCGCCCGGGCCCATTTTGGCGCGAAACCGCCCGGGCCCATTTAGGCGCGACACCGCCCGGGCCGATTTTGGCGCGGCACCGCCCGGGCCCATTTAGGCGCGACACCGCCCGGGCTCATTTTGGGTTAGGGTTAGGGTTAGGGTTAGGGTTAGGGTTAGGGTTAGGGTTAGGGTTAGGGTTAGGGTTAGGGTTAGGGTTAGGGTTAGGGTGTACCTCCCCAGAGGACTGAAACCAGCTTGATTATATGCTACAAGAGGCTTGAGCACGTAGGTGCAGTATTACCAAGAGACTGAGCTGGATCACCTTCTTCATCTGCAAAGGGTAAGTCTGTGACTACCTCTGTTGGGCTCATTTATGCGTGGCACCGCCCGGGCCCATTTAGGCGCGGCACCGCCCGGGCCCATTTTGGCACGGCACCACCCGGGCCCATTTAGGCGCGACACCGCCCGGGCCCAGTTTGGCGCGACACCGCCCGGGCCAATTTAGGCGCGGCACCGCCCGGGCCAATTTAGGCGCGGCAACGCCCGGGCCCATTTAGGCGCGGCAACGCCCGGGCCCATTTTGGCGTGGCACCGCCCGGGCCGATTTAGGCGCGACACCGCCCGGGCCCATTTTGGCGCGACACCGCCCGGGCCCATTTAGGCGCGGCACCGCCCGGGCCCATTTAGGCGCGGCACTGCCCGGGCCCATTTTGGCGCGACACCGCCCGGGCCCATTTAGGCGCGACACCGCCCG
This sequence comes from Mergus octosetaceus, assembly GCA_036873955.1. Lineage (NCBI taxonomy): Eukaryota > Metazoa > Chordata > Aves > Anseriformes > Anatidae > Mergus > Mergus octosetaceus. Next base: position 204,742 of record CM072283.1, on the reverse strand, counting down.
GGCCCATTTTGGCGCGAAACCGCCCGGGCCCATTTAGGCGCGACACCGCCCGGGCCGATTTTGGCGCGGCACCGCCCGGGCCCATTTTGGCGCGACACCGCCCGGGCTCATTTTGGGTTAGGGTTAGGGTTAGGGATAGGGTTAGGGTTAGGGTGTACCTCCCCAGAGGACTGAAACCAGCTTGATTATATGCTACAAGAGGCTTGACCACGTAGGTGCAGTATTACCAAGAGACTGAGCGGGATCACCTTCTTCATCTGCAAAGGGTAAGTCTGTGACTATCTCTGTTGGGCCCATTTAGGCAGCGGCACCGCCCGGGCCCATTTACGCGCGACACCGCCCGGGCCCATTTTGGCGAGGCACCGCCCGGGCCCATTTAGGCGCGACACCGCCCGGGCCCATTTTGGCGCCGCACCGCCCGGGCCCATTTTGGCGCGGCACCGCCCGGGCCCATTTAGGTGCGACACCGCCCGGGCCCATTTAGGCGCGACACCGCCCGGGCCCATTTTGGCGCGACACCGCCCGGGCCCATTTTGGCGCAACAGCGCCCGGGCCCATATTGGTGCGGCACCGCCCGGGCCCATTTTGGCGCGACACCGCCCGGGCCCATTTAGGCGTGACACCGCTCGGGCCCATTTAGGCGCGACACCGCCCGGGCCCATTTTGGCGCGGCTCCGCCAGGGCCTATTTTGGAGCGGCACCGCCCGAGCCCATTTTTTCGCGGCACCGCCCGGGCCCATTTAGGCGGGACACCGCCTGGGCCCATTTTGGCGCGACACCGCCCGGGCCCATTTTGGCGCGACACCGCCCCGGCCCATTTAGGCGCGACACCGCCCGGGCCCATTTTGGGTTAGGGTTAGGGTTAGGGTTAGGGTTAGGGTTAGGGTTAGAGTTAGGGTTAGGGTTAGGGTTAGGGTTAGGGTTAGGGTTAGGGTTAGGGTTAGGGTTACGGTTAGGGCCAATTTTGGCGCGATACCGCCCGGGCCCATTTTGGCGCGACACCGCCGTGGCCGATTTTGGCGCGGCACCGCCCGAGCCCATTGAGGCGCGGCACCGCCCGGGCCCATTTTGGCGCGGTACTGCCCGGGCCCATTTAGACGCGACACCGCCCGGGCCCATTTTGGAGCGGCACCGCCCGGGCCCATTTTGGCGCGGCACCGCCAGGGCCTATTTTGGCGCGGCACCGCCCGGGCCCATTTTGGCGCGGCACCGCCCGGGCCCATTTTGGCGCGGCACCGCCCGGGCCCATTTAGGCGCGACACCGCCTGGGCCCATTTTGGCGTGGCATCACCCGGGCCCATTTTGGCGCGGCACCGCCCGGGCCAATTTTGGCGCGACACCGCCCGGGCCCATTTTGGCGCGACACCGCCCGGGCCCATTTTGGCGCGGCACCGCCAGGGCCCATTTAGGCGCGGCACCGCCAGGGCCCATTTAGGCGCGGCACCGCCCGGGCCCATTTAGGCGCGACACCGCCCGGGTCCATTTAGGCGCGGCACCGCCCGGGCCCATTTAGGCGCGACACCGCCCGGGCCCATTTTGGCGCGACACTGCCCGGGCCCATTTTGGCGCGACACCGCCAGGGCCCATTTAGGCGCGGCACCGCCCGGGCCCATTTAGGCGCGGCACCGCCCGGGCCAATTTAGGCGCGACACCGCCCGGGCCAATTTAGGCGCGACACCGCCCGGGCCCATTTTGGCGCGACACCTCCCGGGCCCATATTGGCGCGGCACCGCCCGGGCCCATTTTGGCGCGACACTGCCCGGGCCCATTTAGGCGTGACACCGCCCGGGCCCATTTAGGCGCGGCACCGCCCGGGCCCATTTAGGCGCGACACCGCCCGGGCCCATTTTGGCGCGACACCGCCCGGGCCCATTATGGCGTGATACCGCCCAGGCCCATTTAGGCGCGACACCGCCAGGGCCCATTTTGGCGCGGCACCGCCAGGGCCTATTTTGGCGCGGCACCGCCCGAGCCCATTTTGGCGCGGCACTGCCCGGGCCCATTTAGGCGGGACACCGCCCGGGCCCATTTTGGGTTAGGGTTAGGGTTAGGGTTAGGGTTAGGGTTAGGGTTAGGGTTAGGGTTAGGGTTAGGGCCCATTTTGGCGCGATACCGCCCGGGCCCATTTTGGCGCGACACCGCCCGGGCCCATTTTGGCGCGAAACGTCCCGGGCCCAATTAGGCGCGACACAGCCCGTGCCGATTTTGGCGCGGCACAGCCCGGGCCCATTTAGGCGCGACA
>CM072283.1:130000-197500 GCA_036873955.1 Mergus octosetaceus | reverse complement strand
CCGCCCGGGCCCATTTGGCGCGACACCGCCCGGGCCCATTTAGGCGCGGCACCGCCCGGGCCCATTTAGGCGCGGCACCGCCCGGGCCCATTTAGGCGGGACATCGCCTGGGCCCATTTTGGCGCGACACCGCCCGGGCCCATTTTGGCGCGACACCGCCCGGGCCCATTTTGGGTTAGGGTTAGGGTTAGGGTTAGGGTTAGGGTTAGAGTTAGGGTTAGGGTTAGGGTTAGGGTTAGGGTTAGGGTTAGGGTTAGGGTTAGGGTTAGGGTTAGGGACCATTTTGGCGCGACACCGCCCGGGCCCATTTTGGCGCGACACCGCCCGGGCACATTTTGGCGCGGCACCGCCCGGGCCCATTTAGGCGCGACACCGCCCGGGCCCATTTTGGCGCGACACCGCCCGGGCCCATTTTGGCGCGGCACGGCCCGGGCCCATTTAGGCGCGACACCGCCCGGGCCCATTTAGGCGCGACACCGCCCGGGCCCAATTTGGAGCGGCACCGCCCGGGCCCATTTAGGCGCGACACCGCCCGGGCCCATTTAGGCGCGACACCGCCCGGGCCCATTTTGGCGCGGCACGGCCCGGGCTCATTTTGGGTTAGGGTTAGGGTTAGGGATAGGGTTAGGATTAGGGTTAGGGTTAGGGTTAGGGTTAGGGTTAGAGCCCATTTTGGCGCGACACCGCCCGGGCCCATTTAGGCGCGACACCGCCCGGGCCCATTTAGGCGCGACACCGCCGGGGCCCAATTTGGCGCGGCACCGCCCGGGCCCATTTAGGCGCGACACCGCCCGGGCCCATTTTGGCGCGACACCGCCCGGGCCCATATTGGCGCGGCACCGCCCGGGCCCATTTTGGCGCGGCACCGCCCGGGCCCATTTAGGCGCGACACCGCCCGGGCCCTTTTAGGCGCGACACCGCCCAGGCCCGTTTTGGCGCGACACCGCCCGGGCCCATTTAGGCGCGACACCGCCCGGGCCCATTTAGGCGCGACACCGCCCGGGCCCAATTTGGCGCGGCACCGCCCGGGCCCATTTAGGCGCGACACCGCCCGGGCCCATTTTGGCGCGACACCGCCCGGGCCCATATTGGCGCGGCACCGCCCGGGCCCATTTTGGCGCGGCACCGCCCGGGCCCATTTAGGCGCGACACCGCCCGGGCCCTTTTAGGCGCGACACCGCCCAGGCCCGTTTTGGCGCGACACCGCCCGGGCCCATTTAGGCGCGACACCGCCCGGGCCCATTTAGGCGCGACACCGCCCGGGCCCATTTTGGCGCGGCACCGCCCGGGCTCATTTTGGGTTAGGGTTAGGGTTAGGGTTAGGGTTAGGGTTAGGGTTAGGGTTAGGGTTAGGGTTAGGGTTAGGGTTAGGGTTAGGGCCCATTTTGGCGCGACACCGCCCGGGCCCATTTTGGCGCGACACCGCCCGGGCCCATTTTGGCGCGACACCGCCCGAGCCCATTTAGGCGCGACACCGCCCGGGCCCATTTTGGCGCGAAACCGCCCGGGCCCATTTAGGCGCGACACCGCCCGGGCTCATTTTGGGTTAGGGTTAGGGTTAGGGTTAGGGTTAGGGTTAGGGTTAGGGTTAGGGTTAGGGTTAAAGTTAGGGTTAGGGTTAGGGTTAGGGTTAGGGTTAGGGTGTACCTCCCCAGAGGACTGAAACCAGCTTGATTATATGCTACAAGAGGCTTGAGCACGTAGGTGCAGTATTACCAAGAGACTGAGCTGGATCACCTTCTTCATCTGCAAAGGGTAAGTCTGTGACTACCTCTGTTGGGCTCATTTATGCGCGGCACCGCCCGGGCCCATTTAGGCGCGACACCGCCCGGGCCCATTTTGGCGCGGCACCGCCCGGGCTCATTTTGGGTTAGGGTTAGGGTTAGGGTTAGGGTTAGGGTTAGGGTTAGGGTTAGGGTTAGGGTTAGGGTTAGGGTTAGGGTTAGGGCCCATTTTGGCGCGACACCGCCCGGGCCCATTTTGGCGCGACACCGCCCGGGCCCATTTTGGCGCGAAACCGCCCGGGCCCATTTAGGCGCGACACCGCCCGGGCCGATTTTGGCGCGGCACCGCCCGGGCCCATTTAGGCGCGACACCGCCCGGGCTCATTTTGGGTTAGGGTTAGGGTTAGGGTTAGGGTTAGGGTTAGGGTTAGGGTTAGGGTTAGGGTTAAAGTTAGGGTTAGGGTTAGGGTTAGGGTTAGGGTTAGGGTGTACCTCCCCAGAGGACTGAAACCAGCTTGATTATATGCTACAAGAGGCTTGAGCACGTAGGTGCAGTATTACCAAGAGACTGAGCTGGATCACCTTCTTCATCTGCAAAGGGTAAGTCTGTGACTACCTCTGTTGGGCTCATTTATGCGCGGCACCGCCCGGGCCCATTTAGGCGCGACACCGCCCGGGCCCATTTTGGCGCGGCACCGCCCGGGCCCATTTAGGCGCGACACCGCCCGGGCCCATTTTGGCGCGAAACCGCCCGGGCCAATTTAGGCGCGGCACCGCCCGGGCCAATTTAGGCGTGGCAACGCCCGGGCCCATTTTGGCGTGGCACCGCCCGGGCCGATTTAGGCGCGACACCGCCCGGGCCCATTTTGGCGCGACATCGCCCGGGCCCATTTTGGCGCGGCACCGCCCGGGCCCATTTTGGCGTGACACCACCCGGGCCCATTTTGGCGCGGCACCGCACGGGCCCATTTAGGCGCGACACCGCCCGGGCCCATTTTGGCGCGGCACCGCCCGGGCCCATTTAGGCGCGGCACCGCCAGGGCCCATTTAGGCGCGGCACCGCCCGGGCCCATTTAGGCGCGGCACCGCCCGGGCCCATTTAGGCGGGACATCGCCTGGGAACATTTTGGCGCGACACCGCCCGGGCCCATTTTGGCGCGACACCGCCCGGGCCCATTTTGGGTTAGGGTTAGGGTTAGGGTTAGGGTTAGGGTTAGGGTTAGGGCCCATTTTGGCGCGACACCGCCCTGGTCCATTTTGGCGCGACACCGCCCGGGCCCATTTAGGCGCGGCACCGCCCGGGCCCATATTGGCGCGGCACCGCCCGGACCCATTTTGGCGCGGCACCGCCCGGGCCCATTTTGGGTTAGGGTTAGGGTTAGGGTTAGGGTTAGGGTTAGGGTTAGGGTTAGGGTTAGGGTTAGGGTTAGGGCCCATTTTGGCGCGATACCGCCCGGGCCCATTTTGGCGCGACACCGCCTGGGCCCATTTTGGCGCGAAACGTCCCGGGCCCATTTTGGCGCGACACCGCCCGGGCCGATTTTGGCGCGGCACCGCCCGGGCCCATTTAGGCGCGACACCGCCCGGGCCCATTTTGGCGCGGCACCGCCCGGGCTCATTTTGGGTTAGGGTTAGGGTAGGGTTAGGGTTCGGGTTAGGGCCCATTTTGGCGCGACACCGCCCGGGCCCATATTGGCGCGGCACCGCCCGGGCCCATTTTGGCGCGGCACCGCCCGGGCCCATTTTGGCGCGACACCGCCCGGGACCTTTTAGGCGCGACACCGCCCAGGTCCGTTTTGGCGCGACACCGCCCGGGCCCATTTAGGCGCGACACCGCCTGGGCCCATTTAGGCGCGACACCGCCCGGGCCCATTTTGGCGCGGCACCGCCCGGGCCCATTTTGGGTTAGGGTTAGGGTTAGGGATAGGTTTAGGATTAGGGTTAGGGTTAGGGTTAGGGCCCATTTTGGCGCGACACCGCCCGGGCCCATTTAGGCGCGACACCGCCCGGGCCCATTTAGGCGCGACATCGCCCGGGCCCATTTTGGCGCGGCACCGCCCGGGCCCATTTTGGCGCGACACTGCCCGGGCCCATTTTGGCGCGGTACCGCCCGGGCTCATTTTGGGTTAGGGTTAGGGTTAGGGTTAGGGTTAGGGTTAGGGTTAGGGTTAGGGCCCATTTTGGCGCGACACCGCCTGGGCCCATTTTGGCGCGACACCGCCCGGGCCCATTTAGGCGCGGCACCGCCCGGGCCCGTTTAGGCGCGACACCGCCCAGTCCCGTTTTGGCGCGACACCGCCCGGGCCCATTTAGGCGCGGCACCGCCCGGGCCCATTTACGCGCGGCACCGCCCGGGCCCATTTTGGCGAGGCACCGCCCGGGCCCATTTTGGCGCGGCACCGCCCCGGCTCATTTTGGGTTAGGGTTAGGGTTAGGGTTAGGGTTAGGGTTAGGGTTAGGGTTAGGGTTAGGGTTAGGGTTAGGGCCCATTTTGGCGCGACACCGCCCGGGCCCATTTAGGCGCGACACCGCCCGGGCCCATTTTGGCGCGAAACCGCCCGGGCCCATTTTGGCGCGACACCGCCCGGGCCCATTATGGCGCGACACCGCCCGGGCCCATTTAGGCGCGACACCGCCCGGGCCCATTTTGGCGCAGCACCGCCAGGGTCTATTTTGGCGCGGCACCGCCCGGGCCCATTATGGCGCGACACCGCCCGGGCCCATTTAGGCGCGACACCGCCCGGGCCCATTTTGGCGCAGCACCGCCAGGGCCTATTTTGGCGCGGCACCGCCCGGGCCCATTTAGGCGGGACACCGCCTGGGCCCATATTGGCGCGGCACCACCCGGGCCCATATTGGCGCGGCACCGCCCGGGCCCATTTTGGCGCGGCACCGCCCGGGCCCATTTTGGGTTAGGGTTAGGGTTAGGGTTAGGGTTAGGGTTACGGTTAGGGTTAGGGTTAGGGTTAGGGCCCATTTTGGCGCGATACCGCCCGGGCCCATTTTGGCGCGACACCGCCCGGGCCCATTTTGGCGCGAAACGTCCCGGGCCCATTTTGGCGCGACACCGCCCGGGCCGATTTTGGCGCGGCACCGCCCGGGCCCATTTAGGCGCGACACCGCCCGGGCCCATTTTGGCGCGGCACCGCCCGGGCTCATTTTGGGTTAGGGTTAGGGTTAGGGTTAGGGTTCGGGTTAGGGCCCATTTTGGCGCGACACCGCCCGGGCCCATATTGGCGCGGCACCGCCCGGGCCCATTTTGGCGCGGCACCGCCCGGGCCCATTTAGGCGCGACACTGCCCGGGCCCTTTTAGGCGCGACACCGCCCAGGTCCGTTTTGGCGCGACACCGCCCGGGCCCATTTAGGCGCGACACCGCCTGGGCCCATTTAGGCGCGACACCGCCCGGGCCCATTTTGGCGCGGCACCGCCCGGGCCCATTTTGGGTTAGGGTTAGGGTTAGGGATAGGTTTAGGATTAGGGTTAGGGTTAGGGTTAGGGCCCATTTTGGCGCGACACCGCCCGGGCCCATTTAGGCGCGACACCGCCCGGGCCCATTTAGGCGCGACACCGCCCGGGCCCATTTTGGCGCGGCACCGCCCGGGCCCATTTTGGCGCGACACTGCCCGGGCCCATTTTGGCGCGGCACCGCCCGGGCTCATTTTGGGTTAGGGTTAGGGTTAGGGTTAGGGTTAGGGTTAGTGTTAGGGTTAGGGCCCATTTTGGCGCGACACCGCCTGAGCCCATTTTGGCGCGACTTCGCCCGGGCCCATTTAGGCGCGGCACCGCCCGGGCCCGTTTAGGCGCGACACCGCCCAGTCCCGTTTTGGCGCGACACCGCCCGGGCCCATTTAGGCGCGACACCGCCCGGGCCCATTTTGGCGCGGCACCGCCCGGGCTCATTTTGGGTTAGGGTTAGGGTTAGGGATAGGGTTAGGGTTAGGGTTAGGGTTAGTGTTAGGGCCATTTTGGCGCGACACCGCCCGGGCCCATTTTGGCGCGACACCGCCCGGGCCCATTTTGGCGCAAAACCGCCCGGGCCCATTTAGGCACGGCACCGCCCGGGCCGATTTTGGCGCGGCACCGCCCGGGCCCATTTAGGCGCGACACCGCCCGGGCTCATTTTGGGTTAGGGTTAGGGTTAGGGTTAGGGTTAGGGTTAGGGTTAGGGTGTACCTCCCCAGAGGACTGAAACCAGCTTGATTATATGCTACAAGAGGCTTGAACACGTAGGTGCAGTATTACCAAGAGACTGAGTGGGATCACCTTCTTCATCTGCAAAGGGTAAGTCTGTGACTATCTCTGTTGGGCCCATTTAGGCGCGGCACCGCCCGGGCCCATTTACGCGCGGCACCGCCCGGGCCCATTTTGGCGAGGCACCGCCCGGGCCCATTTAGGCGCGACACCGCCCGGGCCCATTTTGGCGCCGCACCGCCCGGGCCCATTTTGGCGCGGCACCGCCCGGGCCCATTTAGGCGCGACACCGCCCGGGCCCATTTAGGCGCGACACCGCCCGGGCCCATTTTGGCGCGACACCGCCCGGGCCCATTTTGGCGCAACAGCGCCCGGGCCCATATTGGTGCGGCACCGCCCGGGCCCATTTTGGCGCGGCACCGCCCGGGCCCATTTAGGCGCGACACCGCCCGGGCCCATTTAGGCGCCACACCGCCCGGGCCCATTTTGGCGCGGCACCGCCAGGGCCTATTTTGGAGCGGCACCGCCCGAGCCCATTTTGGCGCGGCACCGCCCGGGCCCATTTAGGCGGGACACCGCCTGGGCCCATTTTGGCGCGACACCGCCCCGGCCCATTTAGGTGCGACACCGCCCGGGCCCATTTTGGGTTAGGGTTAGGGTTAGGGTTAGGGTTAGGGTTAGGGTTAGGGTTAGGGTTAGGGTTAGGGTTAGGGCCCATTTTGGCGCGACACCGCCCGGGCCCATATTGGCGCGGCACCGCCCGGGCCCATTTTGGCGCGGCACCGCCCGGGCCCATTTAGGCGCGACACCGCCTGGGCCCATTTAGGCGCGACACCGCCCGGGCCCATTTTGGCGCGGCACCGCCCGGGCCCATATTGGCGCGGCACCGCCCAGGCCCGTTTTGGCGCGACACCGCCCGGGCCCATTTAGGCGCGACACCGCCTGTGCCCATTTAGGCGCGACACCGCCCGGGCCCATTTTGGCGCGGCACCGCCCGGGCTCATTTTGGGTTAGGGTTAGGGTTAGGGATAGGGTTAGGGTTAGGGTTAGGGTTAGGGTTAGGGTTAGGGTTAGGGTTAGGGCCCATTTTGGCGCGACACCGCCCGGGCCCATTTAGGCGCGACACCGCCCGGGCCCATTTAGGCGCGACACCGCCCGGGCCCATTTTGGCGCGGAACCGCCCGGGCTCATTTTGGGTTAGGGTTAGGGTTAGGGTTAGGGTTAGGGTTAGGGTTAGGGTTAGGGTTAGGGTTAGGGTTAGGGTTAGGGTTACGGTTAGGGCCCATATTGGCGCGATACCGCCCGGGCCCATTTTGGCGCGACACCGCCTGGCCCATTTTGGCGCGGCACCGCCAGGGCCCATTTAGGCGCGGCACCGCCCGGGCCAATTTAGGCGCGAGAACGCCCGGGCCCATTTCGGCGCGACACCGCCCGGGCCCATTTTGGCGCGACACCGCCCGGGCCCATATTGGCGCGGCACCGCCCGGGCCCATTTTGGCGCGGCACCGCCCGGGCCCATTTAGGCGCGACACCGCCCGGGCCCATTTAGGTGCGACACCGCCCGGGCCCATTTTGGTTTAGGGTTAGGGTTAGGGTTAGGGTTAGGGTTAGGGTTAGGGTTAGGGTTAGGGTTAGGGTTAGGGTTAGGGCCCATTTTGGCGCGATACCGCCCGGGCCCATTTTGGCGCGACACCGCCCGGGCCCATTTTGGCGTGAAACGTCCCGGGCCCATTTAGGCGCGACACCGCCCGGGCCGATTTTGGCGCGGCACCGCCCGGGCCCATTTAGGCGCGACACCGCCCGGGCCCATTTTGGCGTGGCACCGCCCGGGCTCATTTTGGGTTAGGGTTAGGGTTAGTGTTAGGGTTAGGGTTAGGGTTAGGGTTAGGGCCCATTTTGGCGCGACACCGCCCGGGCCCATTTTGGCGCGACACCGCCCGGGCCCATTTTGGGTTAGGGTTAGGGTTAGGGATAGGGTTAGGGTTAGGGTTAGGGTTAGGGTTAGGGTTAGGGTTAGGGTTAGGGCCCATTTTGGCGTGACACCGCCCGGGCCCATTTAGGCGCGACACCGCCCGGGCCCATTTAGGCGCGACACCGCCCGGGCCCATTTTGGCGCGGCACCGCCCGGGCTCATTTTGGGTTAGGGTTAGGGTTAGGGTTAGGGTTAGGGTTAGGGTTAGGGTTAGGTTTAGGGCCCATTTTGGAGCGACACCGCCCGGGCCCATTTTGGCGCGACACCGCCCGGGCCCATTTTGGCGCGAAACCGCCCGGGCCCATTTAGGCACGGCACCGCCCGGGCCGATTTTGGCGCAGCACCGCCCGGGCCCATTTAGGTGCGACACCGCCCGGGCTCATTTTGGGTTAGGGTTAGGGTTAGGGTTAGGGTTAGGGTTAGGGTTAGGGTGTACCTCCCCAGAGGACTGAAACCAGCTTGATTATATGCTACAAGAGGCTTGACCACGTAGGTGCAGTATTACCAAGAGACTGAGTGGGATCACCTTCCTCATCTGTAAAGGGTAAGTCTGTGACTATCTCTGTTGGGCCCATTTAGGCGCGGCACCGCCCGGGCCCATTTACGCGCGGCACCGCCCGGGCCCATTTTGGCGAGGCACCGCCCGGGCCCATTTAGGCGCGACACCGCCCGGGCCCATTTTGGCGCCGCACCGCCCGGGCCCATTTTGGCGCGGCACCGCCCGGGCCCATTTAGGCGCGACACCGCCCGGGCCCATTTTGGCGCGACACCGCCCGGGCCCATTTTGGCGCAACAGCGCCCGGGCCCATATTGGTGCGGCACCGCCCGGGCCCATTTTGGCGCGGCACCGCCCGGGCCCATTTAGGCGCGACACCGCCCGGGCCCATTTAGGCGCCACACCGCCCGGGCCCATTTTGGCGCGGCACCGCCAGGGCCTATTTTGGCGCGACACCGCCCCGGCCCATTTAGGTGCGACACCGCCCGGGCCCATTTTGGCGCGACACCGCCCCGGCCCATTTAGGTGCGACACCGCCCGGGCCCATTTTGGGTTAGGGTTAGGGTTAGGGTTAGGGTTAGGGTTAGGGTTAGGGTTAGGGTTAGGGTTAGGGTTAGGGTTAGGGTTACGGGTAGGGCCCATTTTGGCGCGATACCGCCCGGGCCCATTTTGGCGCGACACCGCCGTGGCCCATTTTGGCGCGGCACTGCCAGGGCCCATTTAGGTGTGGCACCGCCCGGGCCCATTTAGACGCGACACCGCCCGGGCCCATTTTGGCGCGGCACCGCCCGGGCCAATTTAGGCGCCACACCGCCTGGGCCCATTTAGGCGCGACACCGCCCGGGCCCATTTTGGCGCGACACCGCCCGGGCCCATTTAGGCGCGGTACTGCCCGGGCCCATTTAGACGCGACACCGCCTGGGCCCATTTTGGCGCGGCACCGCCCGGGCCCATTTAGGCGCGGCACCGCCCGGGCCCATTTTGGCGCGGTACTGCCCGGGCCCATTTAGACGCGACACCGCCTGGGCCCATTTAGGCGCGGAACCGCCCGGGCCAATTTAGGCGCGAGAACGCCCGGGCCCATTTAGGCGCGACACCGCCCGGGCCCATTTTGGCGCGACACCGCCCGGGCCCATATTGGCGCGGCACCGCCCGGGCCCATTTTGGCGCGGCACCGCCCGGGCCAATTTAGGCGCGACACCGCCCGGGCCCATTAAGGTGCGACACCGCCCGGGCCCATTTTGGCGTGGCACCGCCCGGGCTCATTTTGGGTTAGGGTTAGGGTTAGGGTTAGGGTTAGTGTTAGGGTTAGGGTTAGGGTTAGGGTTAGGGCCCATTTTGGCGCGACACCGCCCGCGCCCATTTTGGCGCGACACCGCCCGGGCCCATTTTGGCGCGGCACCGCCCGGGCCCATTTAGGCGCGACACTGCCCGGGCCCATTTTGGCGCGGCACCGCCCGGGCTCATTTTGGGTTAGGGTTAGGGTTAGGGTTAGGGTTAGGGTTAGGGTTAGGTCCCATTTTGGCGCGACACCGCCCGGGCCCATTTTGGCGCGACACCGCCCGGGCCCATTTAGGCGCGGCACCGCCCGGGCCCGTTTAGGCGCGACACCGCCCAGTCCCGTTTTGGCGCGACACCGCCCGGGCCCATTTAGGCGCGACACCGCCTGGGACCATTTAGGCGCGACACCGCCCGGGCCCATTTTGGCGCGGTACCGCCCGGGCTCATTTTGGGTTAGGGTTAGGTTTAGGGATAGGGTTAGGGTTAGGGTTAGGGTTAGGGTTAGGGTTAGGGTTAGGGTTAGGGTTAGGGTTAGGGCCCATTTTGGCGCGATACCGCCCGGGCCCATTTTGGCGCGACACCGCCCGGGCCCATTTTGGCGTGAAACGTCCCGGGCCCATTTAGGCGCGACACCGCCCGGGCCGATTTTGGCGCGGCACCGCCCGGGCCCATTTAGGCGCGACACCGCCCGGGCCCATTTTGGCGTGGCACCGCCCGGGCTCATTTTGGGTTAGGGTTAGGGTTAGGGTTAGGGTTAGGGTTAGGGTTAGGGTTAGGGCCCATTTTGGCGCGACACCGCCCGGGCCCATTTTGGCGCGACACCGCCCGGGCCCATTTTGGGTTAGGGTTAGGGTTAGGGATAGGGTTAGGGTTAGGGTTAGGGTTAGGGTTAGGGTTAGGGTTAGGGTTAGGGTTAGGGTTAGGGCCCATTTTGGCGCGACACCGCCCGGGCCCATTTAGGCGCGACACCGCCCGGGCCCATTTAGGCGCGACACCGCCCGGGCCCATTTTGGCGCGGCATCGCCCGGGCTCATTTTGGGTTAGGGTTAGGGTTAGGGTTAGGGTTAGGGTTAGGGTTAGGGTTAGGGTTAGGGTTGGGGTTAGGGTTAGGGTTAGGGCCCATTTTGGAGCGACACCGCCCGGGCCCATTTTGGCGCGACACCGCCCGGGCCCATTTTGGCGCGAAACCGCCCGGGCCCATTTAGGCACGGCACCGCCCGGGCCGATTTTGGCGCAGCACCGCCCGGGCCCATTTAGGCGCGACACCGCCCGGGCTCATTTTGGGTTAGGGTTAGGGTTAGGGTTAGGGTTAGGGTTAGGGTTAGGGTGTACCTCCCCAGAGGACTGAAACCAGCTTGATTATATGCTACAAGAGGCTTGACCACGTAGGTGCAGTATTACCAAGAGACTGAGTGGGATCACCTTCTTCATCTGCAAAGGGTAAGTCTGTGACTATCTCTGTTGGGCCCATTTAGGCGCGGCACCGCCCGGGCCCATTTACGCGCGGCACCGCCCGGGCCCATTTTGGCGAGGCACCGCCCGGGCCCATTTAGGCGCGACACCGCCCGGGCCCATTTTGGCGCCGCACCGCCCGGGCCCATTTTGGCGCGGCACCGCCCGGGCCCATTTAGGCGCGACACCGCCCGGGCCCATTTTGGCGCGACACCGCCCGGGCCCATTTTGGCGCAACAGCGCCCGGGCCCATATTGGTGCGGCACCGCCCGGGCCCATTTTGGCGCGGCACCGCCCAGGCCCATTTAGGCGCGACACCGCCCGGGCCCATTTAGGCGCCACACCGCCCGGGCCCATTTTGGCGCGGCACCGCCAGGGCCTATTTTGGAGCGGCACCGCCCGAGCCCATTTTGGCGCGGTACCGCCCGGGCCCATTTAGGCGGGACACCGCCTGGGCCCATTTTGGCGCGACACCGCCCGGGCCCATTTTGGCACGACACCGCCCCGGCCCATTTAGGTGCGACACCGCCCGGGCCCATTTTGGGTTAGGGTTAGGGTTAGGGTTAGGGTTAGGGTTAGGGTTAGGGTTAGGGTTAGGGTTAGGGTTAGGGTTACGGTTAGGGCCCATTTTGGCGCGATACCGCCCGGGCCCATTTTGGCGCGACACCGCCGTGGCCCATTTTGGCGCGGCACTGCCAGGGCCCATTTAGGTGCGGCACCGCCCGGGCCCATTTAGACGCGACACCGCCCGGGCCCATTTTGGCGCGGCACCGCCCGGGCCAATTTAGGCGCGACACCGCCTGGGCCCATTTAGGCGCGACACCGCCCGGGCCCATTTTGGCGCGACACCGCCCGGGCCCATTTAGGCGCGGTACTGCCCGGGCCCATTTAGACGCGACACCGCCTGGGCCCATTTTGGCGCGGCACCGCCCGGGCCCATTTAGGCGCGGCACCGCCCGGGCCCATTTAGACGCGACACCGCCTGGGCCCATTTAGGCGCGGCACCGCCCGGGCCAATTTAGGCGCGAGAACGCCCGGGCCCATTTAGGCGCGACACCGCCCGGGCCCATTTTGGCGCGACACCGCCCGGGCCCATATTGGCGCGGCACCGCCCGGGCCCATTTTGGCGCGGCACCGCCTGGGCCCATTTAGGCGTGACACCGCCCGGGCCCATTAAGGTGCGACACCGCCTGGGCCCATTTTGGGTTAGGGTTAGGGTTAGGGTTAGGGTTAGGGTTAGGGTTAGGGTTAGGGTTAGGGTTAGGGTTAGGGTTAGGGCCCATTTTGGCGCGATACCGCCCGGGCCCATTTTGGCGCGACACCGCCCGGGCCCATTTTGGCGCGGCACCGCCCGGGCCCATTTAGGCGCGACACCGCCGGGGCCCATTTTGGCGTGGCACCGCCCGGGCTCATTTTGGGTTAGGGTTAGGGTTAGGGTTAGGGTTAGGGTTAGTGTTAGGGTTAGGGTTAGGGTTAGGGTTAGGGCCCATTTTGGCGCGACACCGCCCGCGCCCATTTTGGCGCGACACCGCCCGGGCCCATTTTGGCGCGGCACCGCCCGGGCCCATTTAGGCGCGACACTGCCCGGGCCCATTATGGCGCGGCACCGCCCGGGCTCATTTTGGGTTAGGGTTAGGGTTAGGGTTAGGGTTAGGGTTAGGGTTAGGGTTAGGTCCCATTTTGGCGCGACACCGCCCGGGCCCATTTTGGCGCGACACCGCCCGGGCCCATTTAGGCGCGGCACCGCCCGGGCCCGTTTAGGCGCGACACCGCCCAGTCCCGTTTTGGCGCGACACCGCCCGGGCCCATTTAGGCGCGACACCGCCTGGGACCATTTAGGCGCGACACCGCCCGGGCCCATTTTGGCGCGGCACCGCCCGGGCTCATTTTGGGTTAGGGTTAGGTTTAGGGATAGGGTTACGTTAGGGTTAGGGTTAGGGTTAGGGTTAGGGTTAGGGTTAGGGCCCATTTTGGCGCGACACCGCCCGGGCCCATTTAGGCGCGACACCGCCCGGGCCCATTTAGGCGCGGCACCGCCCGGGCCAATTTAGGCGCCACACCGCCTGGGCCCATTTAGGCGCGACACCGCCCGGGCCCATTTTGGCGCGACACCGCCCGGGCCCATTTAGGCGCGGTACTGCCCGGGCCCATTTAGACGCGACACCGCCTGGGCCCATTTTGGCGCGGCACCGCCCGGGCCCATTTAGGCGCGGCACCGCCCGGGCCCATTTTGGCGCGGTACTGCCCGGGCCCATTTAGACGCGACACCGCCTGGGCCCATTTAGGCGCGGAACCGCCCGGGCCAATTTAGGCGCGAGAACGCCCGGGCCCATTTAGGCGCGACACCGCCCGGGCCCATTTTGGCGCGACACCGCCCGGGCCCATATTGGCGCGGCACCGCCCGGGCACATTTTGGCGCGGCACCGCCCGGGCCCATTTAGGCGCGACACCGCCTGGGCCCATTAAGGTGCGACACCGCCCGGGCCCATTTTGGGTTAGGGTTCTGGTTAGGGTTAGGGTTAGGGTTAGGGTTAGGGTTAGGGTTAGGGTTAGGGTTAGGGTTAGGGTTAGGGTTAGGGCCCATTTTGGCGCGATACCGCCCGGGCCCATTTTGGCGCGACACCGCCCGGGCCCATTTTGGCGCGAAACGTCCCGGGCCCATTTAGGCGCGACACCGCCCGGGCCGATTTTGGCGCGGCACCGCCCGGGCCCATTTAGGCGCGACACCGCCCGGGCCCATTTTGGCGTGGCACCGCCCGGGCTCATTTTGGGTTAGGGTTAGGGTTAGGGTTAGGGTTAGTGTTAGGGTTAGGGTTAGGGTTAGGGTTAGGGCCCATTTTGGCGCGACACCGCCCGGGCCCATTTTGGCGCGACACCGCCCGGGCCCATTTTGGCGCGGCACCGCACGGGCCCATTTAGGCGCGACACTGCCCGGGCCCATTTTGGCGCGGCACCGCCCGGGCTCATTTTGGGTTAGGGTTAGGGTTAGGGTTAGGGTTAGGGTTAGGGTTAGGGTTAGGTCCCATTTTGGCGCGACACCGCCCGGGCCCATTTTGGCGCGACACCGCCCGGGCCCATTTAGGCGCGGCACCGCCCGGGCCCGTTTAGGCGCGACACCGCCCAGTCCCGTTTTGGCGCGACACCGCCCGGGCCCATTTAGGCGCGACACCGCCTGGGACCATTTAGGCGCGACACCGCCCGGGCCCATTTTGGCGCGGCACCGCCCGGGCTCATTTTGGGTTAGGGTTAGGTTTAGGGATAGGGTTAGGGTTAGGGTTAGGGTTAGGGTTAGGGTTAGGGTTAGGGTTAGGGTTAGGGTTAGGGTTAGGGTTAGGGCCCATTTTGGCGCGATACCGCCCGGGCCCATTTTGGCGCGACACCGCCCGGGCCCATTTTGGCGTGAAACGTCCCGGGCCCATTTAGGCGCGACACCGCCCGGGCCGATTTTGGCGCGGCACCGCCCGGGCCCATTTAGGCGCGACACCGCCCGGGCCCATTTTGGCGTGGCACCGCCCGGGCTCATTTTGGGTTAGGGTTAGGGTTAGGGTTAGGGTTAGGGTTAGGGTTAGGGTTAGGGTTAGGGTTAGGGCCCATTTTGGCGCGACACCGCCCGGGCCCATTTTGGCGCGACACCGCCCGGGCCCATTTTGGGTTAGGGTTAGGGTTAGGGATAGGGTTAGGGTTAGGGTTAGGGTTAGGGTTAGGGTTAGGGTTAGGGTTAGGGTTAGGGCCCATTTTGGCGCGACACCGCCCGGGCCCATTTAGGCGCGACACCGCCCGGGCCCATTTAGGCGCGACACCGCCCGGGCCCATTTTGGCGCGGCATCGCCCGGGCTCATTTTGGGTTAGGGTTAGGGTTAGGGTTAGGGTTAGGGTTAGGGTTAGGGTTAGGGTTAGGGTTAGGGTTAGGGCCCATTTTGGAGCGACACCGCCCGGGCCCATTTTGGCGCGACACCGCCCGGGCCCATTTTGGCGCGAAACCGCCCGGGCCCATTTAGGCACGGCACCGCCCGGGCCGATTTTGGCGCAGCACCGCCCGGGCCCATTTAGGCGCGACACCGCCCGGGCTCATTTTGGGTTAGGGTTAGGGTTAGGGTTAGGGTTAGGGTTAGGGTTAGGGTGTACCTCCCCAGAGGACTGAAACCAGCTTGATTATATGCTACAAGAGGCTTGACCACGTAGGTGCAGTATTACCAAGAGACTGAGTGGGATCACCTTCTTCATCTGCAAAGGGTAAGTCTGTGACTATCTCTGTTGGGCCCATTTAGGCGCGGCACCGCCCGGGCCCATTTACGCGCGGCACCGCCCGGGCCCATTTTGGCGAGGCACCGCCCGGGCCCATTTAGGCGCGACACCGCCCGGGCCCATTTTGGCGCCGCACCGCCCGGGCCCATTTTGGCGCGGCACCGCCCGGGCCCATTTAGGCGCGACACCGCCCGGGCCCATTTTGGCGCGACACCGCCCGGGCCCATTTTGGCGCAACAGCGCCCGGGCCCATATTGGTGCGGCACCGCCCGGGCCCATTTTGGCGCGGCACCGCCCGGGCCCATTTAGGCGCGACACCGCCCGGGCCCATTTAGGCGCCACACCGCCCGGGCCCATTTTGGCGCGGCACCGCCAGGGCCTATTTTGGAGCGGCACCGCCCGAGCCCATTTTGGCGCGGTACCGCCCGGGCCCATTTAGGCGGGACACCGCCTGGGCCCATTTTGGCGCGACACCGCCCGGGCCCATTTTGGCGCGACACCGCCCCGGCCCATTTAGGTGCGACACCGCCCGGGCCCATTTTGGGTTAGGGTTAGGGTTAGGGTTAGGGTTAGGGTTAGGGTTAGGGTTAGGGTTAGGGTTAGGGTTACGGTTAGGGCCCATTTTGGCGCGATACCGCCCGGGCCCATTTTGGCGCGACACCGCCGTGGCCCATTTTGGCGCGGCACTGCCAGGGCCCATTTAGGTGCGGCACCGCCCGGGCCCATTTAGACGCGACACCGCCCGGGCCCATTTTGGCGCGGCACCGCCCGGGCCAATTTAGGCGCGACACCGCCTGGGCCCATTTAGGCGCGACACCGCCCGGGCCCATTTTGGCGCGACACCGCCCGGGCCCATTTAGGCGCGGTACTGCCCGGGCCCATTTAGACGCGACACCGCCTGGGCCCATTTTGGCGCGGCACCGCCCGGGCCCATTTAGGCGCGGCACCGCCCGGGCCCATTTAGACGCGACACCGCCTGGGCCCATTTAGGCGCGGCACCGCCCGGGCCAATTTAGGCGCGAGAACGCCCGGGCCCATTTAGGCGCGACACCGCCCGGGCCCATTTTGGCGCGACACCGCCCGGGCCCATATTGGCGCGGCACCGCCCGGGCCCATTTTGGCGCGGCACCGCCTGGGCCCATTTAGGCGTGACACCGCCCGGGCCCATTAAGGTGCGACACCGCCTGGGCCCATTTTGGGTTAGGGTTAGGGTTAGGGTTAGGGTTAGGGTTAGGGTTAGGGTTAGGGTTAGGGTTAGGGTTAGGGTTAGGGCCCATTTTGGCGCGATACCGCCCGGGCCCATTTTGGCGCGACACCGCCCGGGCCCATTTTGGCGCGAAACGTCCCGGGCCCATTTAGGCGCGACACCGCCCGGGCCGATTTTGGCGCGGCACCGCCCGGGCCCATTTAGGCGCGACACCGCCCGGGCCCATTTTGGCGTGGCACCGCCCGGGCTCATTTTGGGTTAGGGTTAGGGTTAGGGTTAGGGTTAGTGTTAGGGTTAGGGTTAGGGTTAGGGTTAGGGCCCATTTTGGCGCGACACCGCCCGCGCCCATTTTGGCGCGACACCGCCCGGGCCCATTTTGGCGCGGCACCGCCCGGGCCCATTTAGGCGCGACACTGCCCGGGCCCATTATGGCGCGGCACCGCCCGGGCTCATTTTGGGTTAGGGTTAGGGTTAGGGTTAGGGTTAGGGTTAGGGTTAGGGTTAGGTCCCATTTTGGCGCGACACCGCCCGGGCCCATTTTGGCGCGACACCGCCCGGGCCCATTTAGGCGCGGCACCGCCCGGGCCCGTTTAGGCGCGACACCGCCCAGTCCCGTTTTGGCGCGACACCGCCCGGGCCCATTTAGGCGCGACACCGCCTGGGACCATTTAGGCGCGACACCGCCCGGGCCCATTTTGGCGCGGCACCGCCCGGGCTCATTTTGGGTTAGGGTTAGGTTTAGGGATAGGGTTAGGTTTAGGGTTAGGGTTAGGGTTAGGGTTAGGGTTAGGGTTAGGGCCCATTTTGGCGCGACACCGCCCGGGCCCATTTAGGCGCGACACCGCCCGGGCCCATTTAGGCGCGACACCGCCCGGGCCCATTTTGGCGCAGCACCGCCCGGGCCCATTTAGGCGCGACACCGCCCGGGCTCATTTTGGGTTAGGGTTAGGGTTAGGGTTAGGGTTAGGGTTAGGGTTAGGGTGTACCTCCCCAGAGGACTGAAACCAGCTTGATTATATGCTACAAGAGGCTTGACCACGTAGGTGCAGTATTACCAAGAGATTGAGCGGGATCACCTTCTTCATCTGCAAAGGGTAAGTCTGTGACTATCTCTGTTGGGCCCATTTAGGCGCGGCACCGCCCGGGCCCATTTACGCGCGGCACCGCCCGGGCCCATTTTGGCGAGGCACCGCCCGGGCCCATTTAGGCGCGACACCGCCCGGGCCCATTTTGGCGCCGCACCGCCCGGGCCCATTTTGGCGCGGCACCGCCCGGGCCCATTTAGGCGCGACACCGCCCGGGCCCATTTTGGCGCGACACCGCCCGGGACCATTTTGGCGCAACAGCGCCCGGGCCCATATTGGTGCGGCACCGCCCGGGCCTATTTTGGCGCGGCACTGCCCGGGCCCATTTAGGCGCGACACCGCCCGGGCCCATTTAGGCGCCACACCGCCCGGGCCCATTTTGGCGCGGCACCGCCAGGGCCTATTTTGGAGCGGCACCGCCCGAGCCCATTTTGGCGCGGCACCGCCCGGGCCCATTTAGGCGGGACACCGCCTGGGCCCATTTTGGCGCGACACCGCACGGGCCCATTTTGGCGCGACACCGCCCCGGCCCATTTAGGTGCGACACCGCCCGGGCCCATTTTGGGTTAGGGTTAGGGTTAGGGTTAGGGTTAGGGTTAGGGTTAGGGTTAGGGTTAGGGTTACGGTTACGGTTAGGGCACATTTTGGCGCGATACCGCCCGGGCCCATTTTGGCGCGACACCGCCGTGGCCCATTTTGGCGCGGCACTGCCAGGGCCCATTTAGGTGCGGCACCGCCCGGGCCCATTTAGACGCGACACCGCCCAAGCCCATTTTGGCGCGGCACCGCCCGGGCCAATTTAGGCGCGACACCGCCCGGGCCCATTTAGGCGCGACACCGCCCGGGCCCATTTTGGCGCGACACCGCCCGGGCCCATTTAGGCGCGGTACTGCCCGGGCCCATTTAGACGCGACACCGCCTGGGCCCATTTAGGCGCGGCACCGCCCGGGCCAATTTAGGCGCGACACCGCCCGGGCCCATTTAGGCGCGACACCGCCCGGGCCCATTTAGGCGCGGTACTGCCCGGGCCCATTTAGACGCGACACCGCCGTGGCCCATTTTGGCGCGGCACCGCCCGGGCCCATTTAGGCGCGGCACCGCCCGGACCCATTTTGGCGCGGTACTGCCCGGGCCCATTTAGACGCGACACCGCCTGGGCCCATTTAGGCGCGGCACCGCCCGGGCCAATTTAGGCGCGAGAACGCCCGGGCCCATTTAGGCGCGACACCGCCCGGGCCTATTTTGGCGCGACACCGCCCGGGCCCATATTGGCGCGGCACCGCCCGGGCCCATTTTGGCGCGGCACCGCCCGGGCCCATTTAGGCGCGACACCGCCCGGGCCCATTTAGGTGCGACACCGCCCGGGCCCATTTTGGGTTAGGGTTAGGGTTAGGGTTAGGGTTAGGGTTAGGGTTAGGGTTAGGGTTAGGGTTAGGGTTAGGGCCCATTTTGGCGCGATACCGCCCGGGCCCATTTTGGCGCGACACCGCCCGGGCCCATTTTGGCGCGAAACGTCCCGGGCCCATTTAGGCGCGACACCGCCCGGGCCGATTTTGGCGCGGCACCGCCCGGGCCCATTTAGGCGCGACACCGCCCGGGCCCATTTTGGCGTGGCACCGCCCGGGCTCATTTTGGGTTAGGGTTAGGGTTAGGGTTAGGGTTAGTGTTAGGGTTAGGGTTAGGGTTAGGGTTAGGGCCCATTTTGGCGCGACACCGCCCGCGCCCATTTTGGCGCGACACCGCCCGGGCCCATTTTGGCGCGGCACCGCACGGGCCCATTTAGGCGCGACACTGCCCGGGCCCATTTTGGCGCGGAACCGCCCGGGCTCATTTTGGGTTAGGGTTAGGGTTAGGGTTAGGGTTAGGGTTAGGGTTAGGGTTAGGTCCCATTTTGGCGCGACACCGCCCGGGCCCATTTTTTTGCGATACCGCCCGGGCCCATTTAGGCGCGGCACCGCCCGGGCCCGTTTAGGCGCGACACCGCCCAGTCCCGTTTTGGCGCGACACCGCCCGGGCCCATTTAGGCGCGACACCGCCTGGGACCATTTAGGCGCGACACCGCCCGGGCCCATTTTGGCGCGGCACCGCCCGGGCTCATTTTGGGTTAGGGTTAGGTTTAGGGATAGGGTTAGGGTTAGGGTTAGGGTTAGGGTTAGGGTTAGGGTTAGGGCCCATTTTGGCGCGACACCGCCCGGGCCCATTTTGGCGCGACATCGCCCGGGCCCATTTTGGCGCGACACCGCCCGGGCCCATTTAGGCGCGACACCGCCCGGGCCCATTTTGGCGCGAAACCGCCCGGGCCCATTTAGGCGCGACACCGCCCGGGCCGATTTTGGCGCGGCACCGCCCGGGCCCATTTAGGCGCGACACCGCCCGGGCTCATTTTGGGTTAGGGTTAGGGTTAGGGTTAGGGTTAGGGTTAGGGTTAGGGTTAGAGTTAGGTTTAAAGTTAGGGTTAGGGTTAGGGTTAGGGTTAGGGTGTACCTCCCCAGAGGACTGAAACCAGCTTGATTATATGCTACAAGAGGCTTGACCACGTAGGTGCAGTATTACCAAGAGACTGAGCTGGATCACCTTCTTCATCTGCAAAGGGTAAGTCTGTGACTACCTCTGTTGGGCTCATTTATGGGCGGCACCGCCCGGGCCCATTTAGGCGCGGCACCGCCCGGGCCCATTTTGGCGCGGCACCCCCCGGGCCCATTTAGGCGCGACACCGCCCGGGCCCATTTTGCCGCGACACCGCCCGGACCAATTTAGGCGCGGAACCGCCCGGGCCCATTTAGGCGCGACACCGCCCGGGCCCATTTTGGCGCGGCACCGCCCGGGCCCATTTAGGCGCGACACCGCCGGGGCCCATTTTGGCGCGAAACCGCCCGGGCCCATTTAGGCGCGACACCGCCCGGGCCGATTTTGGCGCGGCACCGCCCGGGCCCATTTAGGCGCGACACCGCCCGGGCCCATTTTGGCGCCGCACAGCCCGGGCCCATTTTGGCGCGGCACCGCCCGGGCCCATTTAGGCGCGACACCGCCCGGGCCCATTTTGGCGCGACACCGCCCGGGCCCATTTTGGCGCAACAGCGCCCGGGCCCATATTGGTGCGGCACCGCCTGGGCCCATTTTGGCGCGACACCGCCCGGGCCCATTTAGGCGCGACACCGCCTGGGCCCATTTTGGCGCGGCACCGCCAGGGCCTATTTTGGAGCGGCACCGCCCGAGCCCATTTTGGCGCGGCACCGCCCGGGCCCATTTAGGCGGGACACCGCCTGGGCCCATTTTGGCGCGACACCGCCCGGGCCCATTTTGGCGCGACACCGCCCCGGCCCATTTAGGCGCGACACAGCCCGGGCCCATTTTGGGTTAGGGTTAGGGTTAGGGTTAGGGTTAGGGTTAGGGTTAGGGTTAGGGTTAGGGTTAGGGTTAGGGTTAGGGTTACGGTTAGGGCCCATTTTGGCGCGATACCGCCCGGGCCCATTTTGGCGCGACACCGCCGTGGCCCATTTTGGCGCGGCACCGCCCGGGCCCATTGAGGCGCGGCACCGCCCGGGCCCATTTGGGCGCGGTACTGCCCGGGCCCATTTAGACGCGACACCGCCCGGGCCCATTTTGGAGCGGCACCGCCCGGGCCCATTTTTGCGCGGCACTGCCAGGGCCTATTTTGGCGCGGCACCGCCCGGGCCCATTTTGGCGCGGCACCGCCCGGGCCCATTTTGGCGCGGCACCGCCCGGGCCCATTTAGGCGCGACACCGCCTGGGCCCATTTTGGCGCGGCACCACCCGGGCCCATTTTGGCGCGGCACCGCCCGGGCCCATTTTGGCGCGACACCGCCCGGGCCCATTTAGGCGCGGCACCGCCCGGGCCAATTTAGGCGCGACACCGCCCGGGCCCATTTAGGCGCGACACCGCCCGGGCCCATTTAGGCGCGGTACTGCCCGGGCCCATTTAGACGCGACACCGCCGTGGCCCATTTTGGCGCGGAACCGCCCGGGCCCATTTAGGCGCGGCACCGCCCGGGCCCATTTTGGCGCGGTACTGCCCGGGCCCATTTAGACGCGACACCGCCTGGGCCCATTTAGGCGCGGCACCGCCCGGGCCAATTTAGGCGCGACACCGCCCGGGCCCATTTAGGCGCGACACCGCCCGGGCCCATTTTGGCGCGACACCGCCCGGGCCCATATTGGCGCGGCACCTCCCGGGCCCATTTTGGCGCGGCACCGCCCGGGCCCATTTTGGCGCGACACCGCCCGGGCCCATTAAGGTGCGACACCGCCCGGGCCCATTTTGGCGCGGCACCGCCCGGGCCCATTTAGGCGCGACACCGCCCGGGCCCATTATGGCGCGACACCGCCCGGGCCCATTTAGGCGCGACACCGCCCGGGCCCATTTTGGCGCGGCACCGCCCGGGCCTATTTTGGCGCGGCACCGCCCGAGCCCATTTTGGCGCGGCACCGCCCGGGCCCATTTAGGCGGGACACCGCCTGGGCCCATTTTGGCGCGACACCGCCCGGGCCCATATTGGCGCGGCACCGCCCGGGCCCATTTTGGCGCGGCACCGCCCGGGCCCATTTAGGCGCGACACCGCCCGGGCCCATTTTGGGTTAGGGTTAGGGTTAGGGTTAGGGTTAGGGTTAGGGTTAGGGTTAGGGCCCATTTTGGCGTGATACCGCCCGGGCCCATTTTGGCGCGACACCGCCCGGGCCCATTTTGGCGCGAAACGTCCCGGGCCAATTTAGGCGCGACACCGCCCGGGCCGATTTTGGCACGGCACCGCCCGGGCCCATTTAGGCGCGACACCGCCCGGGCCCATTTTGGCGCGGCACCGCCTGGGCTCATTTTGGGTTAGGGTTAGGGTTAGGGTTAGGGTTAGGGTTAGGGTTAGGGTTAGGGTTAGGGTTAGGGTTAGGGTTAGGGCCCATTTTGGCGCGACACCGCCCGCGCCCATTTTGGCGCGACACCGCCCGGGCCCATTTTGGCGCGGCACCGCCCGGGCCCATTTAGGCGCGACACTGCCCGAGCCCATTTTGGCGCGGCACCGACCGGGCTCATTTTGGGTTAGGGTTAGGGTTAGGGTTAGGGTTAGGGTTAGGGTTAGGGTTAGGGCCCATTTTGACGCGGCACCGCCCGGGCCCGTTTAGGCGCGACACCGCCCAGTCCCGTTTTGGCGCGACACCGCCCGGGCCCATTTAGGCGCGACACCGCCTGGGACCATTTAGGCGCGACACCGCCCGGGCCCATTTTGGCTTGGCACCGCCCGGGCTCATTTTGGGTTAGGGTTAGGGTTAGGTATAGGGTTAGGGTTAGGGTTAGGGTTAGGGTTAGGGTTAGGGTTAGGGTTAGGGTTAGGGCCCATTTTGGCGCGACACCGCCCGCGCCCATTTTGGCGCGACACCGCCCGGGCCCATTTTGGCGCGGCACCGCCCGGGCCCATTTAGGCGCGACACTGCCCGGGCCCATTTTGGCGCGGAACCGCCCGGGCTCATTTTGTGTTAGGGTTAGGGTTAGGGTTAGGGTTAGGGTTAGGGTTAGGGTTCGGTCCCATTTTGGCGCGACACCGCCCGGGCCCATTTTTTCGCGATACCGCCCGGGCCCATTTAGGCGCGGCACCGCCCGGGCCCGTTTAGGCGCGACACCGCCCAGTCCCGTTTTGGCGCGACACCGCCCGGGCCCATTTAGGCGCGACACCGCCTGGGACCATTTAGGCGCGACACCGCCCGGGCCCATTTTTGCGCGGCACCGCCCGGGCTCATTTTGGGTTAGGGTTAGGTTTAGGGATAGGGTTAGGGTTAGGGTTAGGGTTAGGGTTAGGGTTAGGGTTAGGGCCCATTTTGGCGCGACACCGCCCGGGCCCATTTTGGCGCGACATCGCCCGGGCCCATTTTGGCGCGACACCGCCCGGGCCCATTTAGGCGCGACACCGCCCGGGCCCATTTTGGCGCGAAACCGCCCGGGCCCATTTAGGCACGACACCGCCCGGGCTCATTTTGGGTTAGGGTTAGGGTTAGGGTTAGGGTTAGGGTTAGGGTTAGGGTTAGAGTTAGGTTTAAAGTTAGGGTTAGGGTTAGGGTGTACCTCCCCAGAGGACTGAAACCAGCTTGATTATATGCTACAAGAGGCTTGACCACGTAGGTGCAGTATTACCAAGAGACTGAGCTGGATCACCTTCTTCATCTGCAAAGGGTAAGTCTGTGACTACCTCTGTTGGGCTCATTTATGCGCGGCACCGCCCGGGCCCATTTAGGCGCGGCACCGCCCGGGCCCATTTTGGCGCGGCACCCCCCGGGCCCATTTAGGCGCGACACCGCCCGGGCCCATTTTGCCGCGACACCGCCCGGACCAATTTAGGCGCGGAACCGCCCGGGCCCATTTAGGCGCGACACCGCCCGGGCCCATTTTGGCGCGGCACCGCCCGGGCCCATTTAGGCGCGACACCGCCGGGGCCCATTTTGGCGCGAAACCGCCCGGGCCCATTTAGGCGCGACACCGCCCGGGCCGATTTTGGCGCGGCACCGCCCGGGCCCATTTAGGCGCGACACCGCCCGGGCCCATTTTGGCGCCGCACCGCCCGGGCCCATTTTGGCGCGGCACCGCCCGGGCCCATTTAGGCGCGACACCGCCCGGGCCCATTTTGGCGCGACACCGCCCGGGCCCATTTTGGCGCAACAGCGCCCGGGCCCATATTGGTGCGGCACCGCCTGGGCCCATTTTGGCGCGACACCGCCCGGGCCCATTTAGGCGCGACACCGCCTGGGCCCATTTTGGCGCGGCACCGCCAGGGCCTATTTTGGAGCGGCACCGCCCGAGCCCATTTTGGCGCGGCACCGCCCGGGCCCATTTAGGCGGGACACCGCCTGGGCCCATTTTGGCGCGACACCGCCCGGGCCCATTTTGGCGCGACACCGCCCCGGCCCATTTAGGCGCGACACAGCCCGGGCCCATTTTGGGTTAGGGTTAGGGTTAGGGTTAGGGTTAGGGTTAGGGTTAGGGTTAGGGTTAGGGTTAGGGTTAGGGTTAGGGTTACGGTTAGGGCCCATTTTGGCGCGATACCGCCCGGGCCCATTTTGGCGCGACACCGCCGTGGCCCATTTTGGCGCGGCACCGCCCGGGCCCATTGAGGCGCGGCACCGCCCGGGCCCATTTGGGCGCGGTACTGCCCGGGCCCATTTAGACGCGACACCGCCCGGGCCCATTTTGGAGCGGCACCGCCCGGGCCCATTTTTGCGCGGCACCGCCAGGGCCTATTTTGGCGCGGCACCGCCCGGGCCCATTTTGGCGCGGCACCGCCCGGGCCCATTTTGGCGCGGCACCGCCCGGGCCCATTTAGGCGCGACACCGCCTGGGCCCATTTTGGCGCGGCACCACCCGGGCCCATTTTGGCGCGGCACCGCCCGGGCCCATTTTGGCGCGACACCGCCCGGGCCCATTTAGGCGCGGTACTGCCCGGGCCCATTTAGACGCGACACCGCCTGGGCCCATTTAGGCGCGGCACCGCCCGGGCCAATTTAGGCGCGACACCGCCCGGGCCCATTTAGGCGCGACACCGCCCGGGCCCATTTAGGCGCGGTACTGCCCGGGCCCATTTAGACGCGACACCGCCGTGGCCCATTTTGGCGCGGAACCGCCCGGGCCCATTTAGGCGCGGCACCGCCCGGGCCCATTTTGGCGCGGTACTGCCCGGGCCCATTTAGACGCGACACCGCCTGGGCCCATTTAGGCGCGGCACCGCCCGGGCCAATTTAGGCGCGACACCGCCCGGGCCCATTTAGGCGCGACACCGCCCGGGCCCATTTTGGCGCGACACCGCCCGGGCCCATATTGGCGCGGCACCTCCCGGGCCCATTTTGGCGCGGCACCGCCCGGGCCCATTTTGGCGCGACACCGCCCGGGCCCATTAAGGTGCGACACCGCCCGGGCCCATTTTGGCGCGGCACCGCCCGGGCCCATTTAGGCGCGACACCGCCCGGGCCCATTATGGCGCGACACCGCCCGGGCCCATTTAGGCGCGACACCGCCCGGGCCCATTTTGGCGCGGCACCGCCCGGGCCTATTTTGGCGCGGCACCGCCCGAGCCCATTTTGGCGCGGCACCGCCCGGGCCCATTTAGGCGGGACACCGCCTGGGCCCATTTTGGCGCGACACCGCCCGGGCCCATATTGGCGCGGCACCGCCCGGGCCCATTTTGGCGCGGCACCGCCCGGGCCCATTTAGGCGCGACACCGCCCGGGCCCATTTTGGGTTAGGGTTAGGGTTAGGGTTAGGGTTAGGGTTAGGGTTAGGGTTAGGGTTAGGGCCCATTTTGGCGTGATACCGCCCGGGCCCATTTTGGCGCGACACCGCCCGGGCCCATTTTGGCGCGAAACGTCCCGGGCCAATTTAGGCGCGACACCGCCCGGGCCGATTTTGGCACGGCACCGCCCGGGCCCATTTAGGCGCGACACCGCCCGGGCCCATTTTGGCGCGGCACCGCCCGGGCTCATTTTGGGTTAGGGTTAGGGTTAGGGTTAGGGTTAGGGTTAGGGTTAGGGTTAGGGTTAGGGTTAGGGTTAGGGCCCATTTTGGCGCGACACCGCCCGCGCCCATTTTGGCGCGACACCGCCCGGGCCCATTTTGGCGCGGCACCGCCCGGGCCCATTTAGGCGCGACACTGCCCGAGCCCATTTTGGCGCGGCACCGACCGGGCTCATTTTGGGTTAGGGTTAGGGTTAGGTATAGGGTTAGGGTTAGGGTTAGGGTTAGGGTTAGGGTTAGGGTTAGGGTTAGGGCCCATTTTGGCGCGACACCGCCCGGGCCCATTTAGGCGCGACACCGCCCGGGCCCATTTTGGCGCGAAACCGCCCGGGCCCATTTAGGCGCGACACCGCCCGGGCCGATTTTGGCGCGGCACCGCCCGGGCCCATTTAGGCGCGACACCGCCCGGGCTCATTTTGGGTTAGGGTTAGGGTTAGGGTTAGGGTTAGGGTTAGGGTTAAGGTTAGAGTTAGGGTTAAAGTTAGGGTTAGGATTAGGGTTAAGGTTAGGGTTAGGGTGTACCTCCCCAGAGGACTGAAACCAGCTTGATTATATGCTACAAGAGGCTTGAGAACGTAGGTGCAGTATTACCAAGAGACTGAGCTGGATCACCTTCTTCATCTGCAAAGGGTAAGTCTGTGACTACCTCTGTTGGGCTCATTTATGCGCGGCACGGCCCGGGCGCATTTTGGCGCAGCACCGCCCGGGCCCATTTAGGCGCGATACCGCACGGGCCCATTTTGGCGCGACACCGCCCGGACCAATTTAGGCGCGGCACCGCCCGGGCCCATTTAGGCGCGGCAACGCCCGGGCCCATATTGGCGCGGCACCGCCCGGGCCCATTTAGGCGCGACACCGCCCGGGCCCATTTTGGCACGGCACCGCCCGGGCCCATTTAGGCGCGACACCGCCCGGGCCCATTTTGGCGCGAAACCGCCCGGGCCCATTTAGGCGCGACACCGCCCGGGCCGATTTTGGCGCGGCACCGCCCGGGCCCATTTAGGCGCGACACCGCCCGGGCTCATTTTGGGTTAGGGTTAGGGTTAGGGATAGGGTTAGGGTTAGGGTGTACCTTCCCAGAGGACTGAAACCAGCTTGATTATATGCTACAAGAGGCTTGACAACGTAGGTGCAGTATTACCAAGAGACTGAGCGGGATCACCTTCTTCATCTGCAAAGGGTAAGTCTGTGACTATCTCTGTTGGGCCCATTTAGGCGCGGCATCGCCCGGGCCCATTTACGCGCGACACCGCCCGGGCCCATTTTGGCGAGGCACCGCCCGGGCCCATTTAGGCGCGACACCGCCCGGGCCCATTTTGGCGCCGCACCGGCCGGGCCCATTTTGGCGCGGCACCGCCCGGGCCCATTTAGGCGCGACACCGCCCGGGCCCATTTTGGCGCGACACCGCCCGGGCCCATTTTGGCGCAACAGCGCCCGGGCCCATATTGGCGCGGCACCGCCCGGGCCCATTTAGGCGGGACACCGCCTGGGCCCATTTTGGCGCGACACCGCCCGGGCCCATATTGGCGCGGCACCGCCCGGGCCCATTTTGGCGCGGCACCGCCCGGGCCCATTTAGGCGCGACACCGCCCGGGCCCATTTTGGGTTAGGGTTAGGGTTAGGGTTAGGGTTAGGGTTAGGGTTAGGGTTAGGGTTAGGGTTAGGGTTAGGGCCCATTTTGGCGTGATACCGCCCGGGCCCATTTTGGCGCGACACCGCCCGGGCCCATTTTGGCGCGAAACGTTCCGGGCCCATTTAGGCGCGACACCGCCCGGGCCGATTTTGGCACGGCACCGCCCGGGCCCATTTAGGCGCGACACCGCCCGGGCCCATTTTGGCGCGGCACCGCCCGGGCTCATTTTGGGTTAGGGTTAGGGTTAGGGTTAGGGTTAGGGTTAGGGTTAGGGTTAGGGTTAGGGCCCATTTTGACGCGGCACCGCCCGGGCCCGTTTAGGCGCGACACCGCCCAGTCCCGTTTTGGCGCGACACCGCCCGGGCCCATTTAGGCGCGACACCGCCTGGGACCATTTAGGCGCGACACCGCCCGGGCCCATTTTGGCGCGGCACCGCCCGGGCTCATTTTGGGTTAGGGTTAGGGTTAGGGATAGGGTTAGGGTTAGGGTTAGGGTTAGGGTTAGGGTTAGGGTTAGGGTTAGGGTTAGGGCCCATTTTGGCGCGACACCGCCCGGGCCCATTTAGGCGCGACACCGCCCGGGCCCATTTAGGCGCGACACCGCCCGGGCTCATTTAGGCGCGACACCGCTCGGGCCCATTTTGGCGCGAAACCGCCCGGGCCCATTTAGGCGCGACACCGCCCGGGCCGATTTTGGCGCGGCACCGCCCGGGCCCATTTAGGCGCGACACCGCCCGGGCTCATTTTGGGTTAGGGTTAGGGTTAGGGTTAGGGTTAGGGTTAGGGTTAAGGTTAGAGTTAGGGTTAAAGTTAGGGTTAGGATTAGGGTTAAGGTTAGGGTTAGGGTGTACCTCCCCAGAGGACTGAAACCAGCTTGATTATATGCTACAAGAGGCTTGAGAACGTAGGTGCAGTATTACCAAGAGACTGAGCTGGATCACCTTCTTCATCTGCAAAGGGTAAGTCTGTGACTACCTCTGTTGGGCTCATTTATGCGCGGCACGGCCCGGGCGCATTTTGGCGCAGCACCGCCCGGGCCCATTTAGGCGCGATACCGCACGGGCCCATTTTGGCGCGACACCGCCCGGACCAATTTAGGCGCGGCACCGCCCGGGCCCATTTAGGCGCGGCAACGCCCGGGCCCATTTTGGCGTGGCACCGCCCGGGCCTATTTAGGCGCGACACCGCCCGGGCCCATTTTGGCGCGACACCGCCCGGGCCCATATTGGCGCGGCACCGCCCGGGCCCATTTAGGCGCGACACCGCCCGGGCCCATTTTGGCGCGGCACCGCCCGGGCCCATTTAGGCGCGACACCGCCCGGGCCCATTTTGGCGCGAAACCGCCCGGGCCCATTTAGGCGCGACACCGCCCGGGCCGATTTTGGCGCGGCACCGCCCGGGCCCATTTAGGCGCGACACCGCCCGGGCTCATTTTGGGTTAGGGTTAGGGTTAGGGATAGGGTTAGGGTTAGGGTGTACCTTCCCAGAGGACTGAAACCAGCTTGATTATATGCTACAAGAGGCTTGACAACGTAGGTGCAGTATTACCAAGAGACTGAGCGGGATCACCTTCTTCATCTGCAAAGGGTAAGTCTGTGACTATCTCTGTTGGGCCCATTTAGGCGCGGCATCGCCCGGGCCCATTTACGCGCGCCACCGCCCGGGCCCATTTTGGCGAGGCACCGCCCGGGCCCATTTAGGCGCGACACCGCCCGGGCCCATTTTGGCGCCGCACCGGCCGGGCCCATTTTGGCGCGGCACCGCCCGGGCCCATTTAGGCGCGACACCGCCCGGGCCCATTTTGGCGCGACACCGCCCGGGCCCATTTTGGCGCAACAGCGCCCGGGCCCATATTGGTGCGGCACCGCCCGGGCCCATTTTGGCGCGGCACCGCCCGGGCCCATTTAGGCGCGACACCGCCCGGGCCCATTTTGGCGCGGCACCGCCAGGGCCTATTTTGGAGCGGCACCGCCCGAGCCCATTTTGGCGCGGCACCGCCCGGGCCCATTTAGGCGGGACACCGCCTGGGCCCATTTTGGCGCGACACCGCCCGGGCCCATTTTGGCGCGACACCGCCCCGGCCCATTTAGGCGCGACACCGCCCGGGCCCATTTTGGGTTAGGGTTAGGGTTAGGGTTAGGGTTAGGGTTAGGGTTAGGGTTAGGGTTAGGGTTAGGGTTAGGGTTACGGTTAGGGCCAATTCTGGCGCGATACCGCCCGGGCCCATTTTGGCGCGACACCGCCGTGGCCCATTTTGGCGCGGCACCGCCCGGGCCCATTGAGGCGCGGCACCGCCCGGGCCCATTTTGGCGCGGTACTGCCCGGGCCCATTTAGACGCGACACCGCCCGGGCCCATTTTGGAGCGGCACCGCCCGGGCCCATTTTGGCGCGGCACCGCCAGGGCCTATTTTGGCGCGGCACCGCCCGGGCCCATTTTGGCGCGGCAGCGCCCGGGCCCATTTTGGCGCGGCACCGCCCGGGCCCATTTAGGCGCGACACCGCCTGGGCCCATTTTGGCGCGGCACCACCCGGGCCCATTTTGGCGCGGCACCGCCCGGGCCCATTTTGGCGCGACACCGCCCGGGCCCATTTTGGCGCGACACCGCCCGGGCCCATTTTGGAGCGGCACCGCCAGGGCCCATTTAGGCGCGGCACCGCCCGGGCCCATTTAGGCGCGACACCGCCCGGGCCCATTTAGGCGCGGCACCGCCCGGGCCCATTTAGGCGCGACACCGCCCGGGCCCATTTTGGCGCGACACTGCCCGGGCCCATTTAGGCGCGACACCGCCAGGGCCCATTTAGGCGCGGCACCGCCCGGGCCCATTTAGGCGCGACACCGCCCGGGCCAATTTAGGCGCGACACCGCCAGGGCCCATTTAGGCGCGACACCCCCCGGGCCCATTTTGGCGCGACACCGCCCGGGCCCATATTGGCGCGGCACCGCCCGGGCCCATTTTGGCGCGGCACCGCCCGGGCCCATTTAGGCGCGACACCGCCCGGGCCCATTTTGGGTTAGGGTTAGGGTTAGGGTTAGGGTTAGGGTTAGGGTTAGGGTTAGGGTTAGGGTTAGGGTTAGGGTTAGGGTTAGGGTTAGGGTTAGGGCCCATTTTGGCGCGATACCGCCCGGGCCCATTTTGGCGCGACACCGCCCGGGCCCATTTTGGCGCGAAACGTCCCGGGCCCATTTAGGCGCGACACCGCCCGGGCCGATTTTGGCGCGGCACCGCCCGGGCCCATTTAGGCGCGACACCGCCCGGGCCCATTTTGGCGCGGCACCGCCCGGGCTCATTTTGGGTTAGGGTTAGTGTTAGTGTTAGGGTTAGGGTTAGGGTTAGGGTTAGGGTTAGGGTTAGGGCCCATTTTGGCGCGATACTGCCCGCGCCCATTTTGGCGCGACACCGCCCGGGCCCATTTTGGCGCGGCATCGCCCGGGCCCATTGAGGCGCGACACCGCCCGGGCCCATTTAGGCGCGACACCGCCCGGGCCCATTTTGGCGCGACACCGCCCGGGCCCATATTGGCGCGGCACCGCCCGGGCTCATTTTGGGTTAGGGTTAGGGTTAGGGATAGGTTTAGGATTAGGGTTAGGGTTAGGGTTAGGGTTAGGGTTAGAGTTAGGGTTAAAGTTAGGGTTAGGGTTAGGGTTAGGGTTAGGGTTAGGGTGTACCTCCCCAGAGGACTGAAACCAGCTTGATTATATGCTACAAGAGGCTTGAGAACGTAGGTGCAGTATTACCAAGAGACTGAGCTGGATCACCTTCTTCATCTGCAAAGGGTAAGTCTGTGACTACCTCTGTTGGGCTCATTTATGCGCGGCACCGCCCGGGCCCATTTTGGCGCGGCACCGCCCGGGCCCATTTAGGCGCGACACCGCCCGGGCCCATTTTGGCGCGACACCGCCTAGACCAATTTAGGCGCGGCACCGCCCGGGCCCATTTAGGCGCGGCAACGCCCGGGCCCATTTTGGCGTGGCACCGCCCGGGCCCATTTAGGCGCGACACCGCCCGGGCCCATTTTGGCGCGACACCGCCCGGGCCCATATTGGCGCGGCACCGCCCGGGCCCATTTAGGCGCGACACCGCCCGGGCCCATTTTGGCGCGGCACCGCCCGGGCCCATTTAGGCGCGACACCGCCCGGGCCCATTTTGGCGCGAAACCGCCCGGGCCCATTTAGGCGCGACACCGCCCGGGCCGATTTTGGCGCGGCACCGCCCGGGCCCATTTAGGCGCGACACCGCCCGGGCTCATTTTGGGTTAGGGTTAGGGTTAGGGATAGGGTTAGGGTTAGGGTGTACCTTCCCAGAGGACTGAAACCAGCTTGATTATATGCTACAAGAGGCTTGACAACGTAGGTGCAGTATTACCAAGAGACTGAGCGGGATCACCGTCTTCATCTGCAAAGGGTAAGTCTGTGACTATCTCTGTTGGGCCCATTTAGGCGCGGCACCGCCCGGGCCCATTTACGCGCGACACCGCCCGGGCCCATTTTGGCAAGGCAACGCCCGGGCCCATTTAGGCGCGACACCGCCCGGGCCCATTTTGGCGCCGCACCGCC
This sequence comes from Mergus octosetaceus, assembly GCA_036873955.1. Lineage (NCBI taxonomy): Eukaryota > Metazoa > Chordata > Aves > Anseriformes > Anatidae > Mergus > Mergus octosetaceus. The sequence goes on along the minus strand of CM072283.1, from coordinate 165,152 downwards.
CGGGCCCATTTTGGCGCGGCACCGCCCGGGCCCATTTAGGCGCGACACCGCCCGGGCCCATTTTGGCGCGACACCGCCCGGGCCCATTTTGGCGCAACAGCGCCCGGGCCCATATTGGTGCGGCACCGCCCGGGCCCATTTTGGCGCGGCACCGCCCGGGCCCATTTAGGCGCGACACCGCCCGGGCCCATTTAGGCGCGACACCGCCCGGGCCCATTTTGGCGCGGCACCGCCAGGGCCTATTTTGGAGCGGCACCGCCCGAGCCCATTTTGGCGCGGCACCGCCCGGGCCCATTGAGGCGCGGCACCGCCCGGGCCCATTTTGGCGCGGTACTGCCCGGGCCCATTTAGACGCGACACCGCCCGGGCCCATTTTGGAGCGGCACCGCCCGGGCCCATTTTGGCGCGGCACCGCCAGGGCCTATTTTGGCGCGGCACCGCCCGGGCCCATTTTGGCGCGGCAGCGCCCGGGCCCATTTTGGCGCGGCACCGCCCGGGCCCATTTAGGCGCGACACCGCCTGGGCCCATTTTGGCGCGGCACCACCCGGGCCCATTTTGGCGCGGCACCGCCCGGGCCCATTTTGGCGCGACACCGCCCGGGCCCGTTTTGGCGCGACACCGCCCGGGCCCATTTTGGAGCGGCACCGCCAGGGCCCATTTAGGCGCGGCACCGCCCGGGCCCATTTAGGCGCGACACCGCCCGGGCCCATTTAGGCGCGGCACCGCCCGGGCCCATTTAGGCGCGACACCGCCCGGGCCCATTTTGGCGCGACACTGCCCGGGCCCATTTAGGCGCGACACCGCCAGGGCCCATTTAGGCGCGGCACCGCCCGGGCCCATTTAGGCGCGACACCGCCCGGGCCAATTTAGGCGCGACACCGCCAGGGCCCATTTAGGCGCGACACCCCCCGGGCCCATTTTGGCGCGACACCGCCCGGGCCCATATTGGCGCGGCACCGCCCGGGCCCATTTTGGCGCGGCACCGCCCGGGCCCATTTAGGCGCGACACCGCCCGGGCCCATTTTGGGTTAGGGTTAGGGTTAGGGTTAGGGTTAGGGTTAGGGTTAGGTTTAGGGTTAGGGTTAGGGTTAGGGTTAGGGTTAGGGTTAGGGCCCATTTTGGCGCGATACCGCCCGGGCCCATTTTGGCGCGACACCGCCCGGGCCCATTTTGGCGCGGCACCGCCCGGGCTCATTTTGGGTTAGGGTTAGTGTTAGGGTTAGGGTTAGGGTTAGGGTTAGGGTTAGGGTTAGGGTTAGGGTTAGGGCCCATTTTGGCGCGATACTGCCCGCGCCCATTTTGGCGCGACACCGCCCGGGCCCATTTTGGCGCGGCATCGCCCGGGCCCATTTAGGCGCGACACCGCCCGGGCCCATTTTGGCGCGACACCGCCCGGGCCCATATTGGCGCGGCACCGCCCGGGCCCATTTTGGCGCGGTACCGCCCGGGCCCATTTAGGCGCGACACCGCCCGGGCCCTTTTAGGCGCGACACCGCCCAGGCCCGTTTTGGCGCGACACCGCCCGGGCCCATTTAGGCGCGGCACCGCCCGGGCTCATTTTGGGTTAGGGTTAGGGTTAGGGATAGGTTTAGGATTAGGGTTAGGGTTAGGGTTAGGGTTAGGGTTAGAGTTAGGGTTAAAGTTAGGGTTAGGGTTAGGGTTAGGGTTAGGGTTAGGGTTAGGGTTAGGGTTAGGGTTAGGGTTACGGTTAGGGCCAATTCTGGCGCGATACCGCCCGGGCCCATTTTGGCGCGACACCGCCGTGGCCCATTTTGGCGCGGCACCGCCCGGGCCCATTGAGGCGCGGCACCGCCCGGGCCCATTTTGGCGCGGTACTGCCCGGGCCCATTTAGACGCGACACCGCCCGGGCCCATTTTGGAGCGGCACCGCCCGGGCCCATTTTGGCGCGGCACCGCCAGGGCCTATTTTGGCGCGGCACCGCCCGGGCCCATTTTGGCGCGGCAGCGCCCGGGCCCATTTTGGCGCGGCACCGCCCGGGCCCATTTAGGCGCGACACCGCCTGGGCCCATTTTGGCGCGGCACCACCCGGGCCCATTTTGGCGCGGCACCGCCCGGGCCCATTTTGGCGCGACACCGCCCGGGCCCATTTTGGCGCGACACCGCCCGGGCCCATTTTGGAGCGGCACCGCCAGGGCCCATTTAGGCGCGGCACCGCCCGGGCCCATTTAGGCGCGACACCGCCCGGGCCCATTTAGGCGCGGCACCGCCCGGGCCCATTTAGGCGCGACACCGCCCGGGCCCATTTTGGCGCGACACTGCCCGGGCCCATTTAGGCGCGACACCGCCAGGGCCCATTTAGGCGCGGCACCGCCCGGGCCCATTTAGGCGCGACACCGCCCGGGCCAATTTAGGCGCGACACCGCCAGGGCCCATTTAGGCGCGACACCCCCCGGGCCCATTTTGGCGCGACACCGCCCGGGCCCATATTGGCGCGGCACCGCCCGGGCCCATTTTGGCGCGGCACCGCCCGGGCCCATTTAGGCGCGACACCGCCCGGGCCCATTTTGGGTTAGGGTTAGGGTTAGGGTTAGGGTTAGGGTTAGGGTTAGGGTTAGGGTTAGGGTTAGGGTTAGGGTTAGGGTTAGGGTTAGGGTTAGGGCCCATTTTGGCGCGATACCGCCCGGGCCCATTTTGGCGCGACACCGCCCGGGCCCATTTTGGCGCGAAACGTCCCGGGCCCATTTAGGCGCGACACCGCCCGGGCCGATTTTGGCGCGGCACCGCCCGGGCCCATTTAGGCGCGACACCGCCCGGGCCCATTTTGGCGCGGCACCGCCCGGGCTCATTTTGGGTTAGGGTTAGTGTTAGTGTTAGGGTTAGGGTTAGGGTTAGGGTTAGGGTTAGGGTTAGGGCCCATTTTGGCGCGATACTGCCCGCGCCCATTTTGGCGCGACACCGCCCGGGCCCATTTTGGCGCGGCATCGCCCGGGCCCATTGAGGCGCGACACCGCCCGGGCCCATTTAGGCGCGACACCGCCCGGGCCCATTTTGGCGCGACACCGCCCGGGCCCATATTGGCGCGGCACCGCCCGGGCTCATTTTGGGTTAGGGTTAGGGTTAGGGATAGGTTTAGGATTAGGGTTAGGGTTAGGGTTAGGGTTAGGGTTAGAGTTAGGGTTAAAGTTAGGGTTAGGGTTAGGGTTAGGGTTAGGGTTAGGGTGTACCTCCCCAGAGGACTGAAACCAGCTTGATTATATGCTACAAGAGGCTTGAGAACGTAGGTGCAGTATTACCAAGAGACTGAGCTGGATCACCTTCTTCATCTGCAAAGGGTAAGTCTGTGACTACCTCTGTTGGGCTCATTTATGCGCGGCACCGCCCGGGCCCATTTTGGCGCGGCACCGCCCGGGCCCATTTAGGCGCGACACCGCCCGGGCCCATTTTGGCGCGACACCGCCTAGACCAATTTAGGCGCGGCACCGCCCGGGCCCATTTAGGCGCGGCAACGCCCGGGCCCATTTTGGCGTGGCACCGCCCGGGCCCATTTAGGCGCGACACCGCCCGGGCCCATTTTGGCGCGACACCGCCCGGGCCCATATTGGCGCGGCACCGCCCGGGCCCATTTAGGCGCGACACCGCCCGGGCCCATTTTGGCGCGGCACCGCCCGGGCCCATTTAGGCGCGACACCGCCCGGGCCCATTTTGGCGCGAAACCGCCCGGGCCCATTTAGGCGCGACACCGCCCGGGCCGATTTTGGCGCGGCACCGCCCGGGCCCATTTAGGCGCGACACCGCCCGGGCTCATTTTGGGTTAGGGTTAGGGTTAGGGATAGGGTTAGGGTTAGGGTGTACCTTCCCAGAGGACTGAAACCAGCTTGATTATATGCTACAAGAGGCTTGACAACGTAGGTGCAGTATTACCAAGAGACTGAGCGGGATCACCGTCTTCATCTGCAAAGGGTAAGTCTGTGACTATCTCTGTTGGGCCCATTTAGGCGCGGCACCGCCCGGGCCCATTTACGCGCGACACCGCCCGGGCCCATTTTGGCAAGGCAACGCCCGGGCCCATTTAGGCGCGACACCGCCCGGGCCCATTTTGGCGCCGCACCGCCCGGGCCCATTTTGGCGCGGCACCGCCCGGGCCCATTTAGGCGCGACACCGCCCGGGCCCATTTTGGCGCGACACCGCCCGGGCCCATTTTGGCGCAACAGCGCCCGGGCCCATATTGGTGCGGCACCGCCCGGGCCCATTTTGGCGCGGCACCGCCCGGGCCCATTTAGGCGCGACACCGCCCGGGCCCATTTAGGCGCGACACCGCCCGGGCCCATTTTGGCGCGGCACCGCCAGGGCCTATTTTGGAGCGGCACCGCCCGAGCCCATTTTGGCGCGGCACCGCCCGGGCCCATTGAGGCGCGGCACCGCCCGGGCCCATTTTGGCGCGGTACTGCCCGGGCCCATTTAGACGCGACACCGCCCGGGCCCATTTTGGAGCGGCACCGCCCGGGCCCATTTTGGCGCGGCACCGCCAGGGCCTATTTTGGCGCGGCACCGCCCGGGCCCATTTTGGCGCGGCAGCGCCCGGGCCCATTTTGGCGCGGCACCGCCCGGGCCCATTTAGGCGCGACACCGCCTGGGCCCATTTTGGCGCGGCACCACCCGGGCCCATTTTGGCGCGGCACCGCCCGGGCCCATTTTGGCGCGACACCGCCCGGGCCCGTTTTGGCGCGACACCGCCCGGGCCCATTTTGGAGCGGCACCGCCAGGGCCCATTTAGGCGCGGCACCGCCCGGGCCCATTTAGGCGCGACACCGCCCGGGCCCATTTAGGCGCGGCACCGCCCGGGCCCATTTAGGCGCGACACCGCCCGGGCCCATTTTGGCGCGACACTGCCCGGGCCCATTTAGGCGCGACACCGCCAGGGCCCATTTAGGCGCGGCACCGCCCGGGCCCATTTAGGCGCGACACCGCCCGGGCCAATTTAGGCGCGACACCGCCAGGGCCCATTTAGGCGCGACACCCCCCGGGCCCATTTTGGCGCGACACCGCCCGGGCCCATATTGGCGCGGCACCGCCCGGGCCCATTTTGGCGCGGCACCGCCCGGGCCCATTTAGGCGCGACACCGCCCGGGCCCATTTTGGGTTAGGGTTAGGGTTAGGGTTAGGGTTAGGGTTAGGGTTAGGTTTAGGGTTAGGGTTAGGGTTAGGGTTAGGGTTAGGGTTAGGGCCCATTTTGGCGCGATACCGCCCGGGCCCATTTTGGCGCGACACCGCCCGGGCCCATTTTGGCGCGGCACCGCCCGGGCTCATTTTGGGTTAGGGTTAGTGTTAGGGTTAGGGTTAGGGTTAGGGTTAGGGTTAGGGTTAGGGTTAGGGTTAGGGCCCATTTTGGCGCGATACTGCCCGCGCCCATTTTGGCGCGACACCGCCCGGGCCCATTTTGGCGCGGCATCGCCCGGGCCCATTTAGGCGCGACACCGCCCGGGCCCATTTTGGCGCGACACCGCCCGGGCCCATATTGGCGCGGCACCGCCCGGGCCCATTTTGGCGCGGTACCGCCCGGGCCCATTTAGGCGCGACACCGCCCGGGCCCTTTTAGGCGCGACACCGCCCAGGCCCGTTTTGGCGCGACACCGCCCGGGCCCATTTAGGCGCGGCACCGCCCGGGCTCATTTTGGGTTAGGGTTAGGGTTAGGGATAGGTTTAGGATTAGGGTTAGGGTTAGGGTTAGGGTTAGGGTTAGAGTTAGGGTTAAAGTTAGGGTTAGGGTTAGGGTTAGGGTTAGGGTTAGGGTGTACCTCCCCAGAGGACTGAAACCAGCTTGATTATATGCTACAAGAGGCTTGAGAACGTAGGTGCAGTATTACCAAGAGACTGAGCTGGATCACCTTCTTCATCTGCAAAGGGTAAGTCTGTGACTACCTCTGTTGGGCTCATTTATGCGCGGCACCGCCCGGGCCCATTTTGGCGCGGCACCGCCCGGGCCCATTTAGGCGCGACACCGCCCGGGCCCATTTTGGCGCGACACCGCCTAGACCAATTTAGGCGCGGCACCGCCCGGGCCCATTTAGGCGCGGCAACGCCCGGGCCCATTTTGGCGTGGCACCGCCCGGGCCCATTTAGGCGCGACACCGCCCGGGCCCATTTTGGCGCGACACCGCCCGGGCCCATATTGGCGCGGCACCGCCCGGGCCCATTTAGGCGCGACACCGCCCGGGCCCATTTTGGCGCGGCACCGCCCGGGCCCATTTAGGCGCGACACCGCCCGGGCCCATTTTGGCGCGAAACCGCCCGGGCCCATTTAGGCGCGACACCGCCCGGGCCGATTTTGGCGCGGCACCGCCCGGGCCCATTTAGGCGCGACACCGCCCGGGCTCATTTTGGGTTAGGGTTAGGGTTAGGGATAGGGTTAGGGTTAGGGTGTACCTTCCCAGAGGACTGAAACCAGCTTGATTATATGCTACAAGAGGCTTGACAACGTAGGTGCAGTATTACCAAGAGACTGAGCGGGATCACCGTCTTCATCTGCAAAGGGTAAGTCTGTGACTATCTCTGTTGGGCCCATTTAGGCGCGGCACCGCCCGGGCCCATTTACGCGCGACACCGCCCGGGCCCATTTTGGCAAGGCAACGCCCGGGCCCATTTAGGCGCGACACCGCCCGGGCCCATTTTGGCGCCGCACCGCCCGGGCCCATTTTGGCGCGGCACCGCCCGGGCCCATTTAGGCGCGACACCGCCCGGGCCCATTTTGGCGCGACACCGCCCGGGCCCATTTTGGCGCAACAGCGCCCGGGCCCATATTGGTGCGGCACCGCCCGGGCCCATTTTGGCGCGGCACCGCCCGGGCCCATTTAGGCGCGACACCGCCCGGGCCCATTTAGGCGCGACACCGCCCGGGCCCATTTTGGCGCGGCACCGCCAGGGCCTATTTTGGAGCGGCACCGCCCGAGCCCATTTTGGCGCGGCACCGCCCGGGCCCATTGAGGCGCGGCACCGCCCGGGCCCATTTTGGCGCGGTACTGCCCGGGCCCATTTAGACGCGACACCGCCCGGGCCCATTTTGGAGCGGCACCGCCCGGGCCCATTTTGGCGCGGCACCGCCAGGGCCTATTTTGGCGCGGCACCGCCCGGGCCCATTTTGGCGCGGCAGCGCCCGGGCCCATTTTGGCGCGGCACCGCCCGGGCCCATTTAGGCGCGACACCGCCTGGGCCCATTTTGGCGCGGCACCACCCGGGCCCATTTTGGCGCGGCACCGCCCGGGCCCATTTTGGCGCGACACCGCCCGGGCCCGTTTTGGCGCGACACCGCCCGGGCCCATTTTGGAGCGGCACCGCCAGGGCCCATTTAGGCGCGGCACCGCCCGGGTCCATTTAGGCGCGACACCGCCCGGGCCCATTTAGGCGCGGCACCGCCCGGGCCCATTTAGGCGCGACACCGCCCGGGCCCATTTTGGCGCGACACTGCCCGGGCCCATTTAGGCGCGACACCGCCAGGGCCCATTTAGGCGCGGCACCGCCCGGGCCCATTTAGGCGCGACACCGCCCGGGCCAATTTAGGCGCGACACCGCCAGGGCCCATTTAGGCGCGACACCCCCCGGGCCCATTTTGGCGCGACACCGCCCGGGCCCATATTGGCGCGGCACCGCCCGGGCCCATTTTGGCGCGGCACCGCCCGGGCCCATTTAGGCGCGACACCGCCCGGGCCCATTTTGGGTTAGGGTTAGGGTTAGGGTTAGGGTTAGGGTTAGGGTTAGGTTTAGGGTTAGGGTTAGGGTTAGGGTTAGGGTTAGGGTTAGGGCCCATTTTGGCGCGATACCGCCCGGGCCCATTTTGGCGCGACACCGCCCGGGCCCATTTTGGCGCGAAACGTCCCGGGCCCATTTAGGCGCGACACCGCCCGGGCCGATTTTGGCGCGGCACCGCCCGGGCCCATTTAGGCGCGACACCGCCCGGGCCCATTTTGGCGCGGCACCGCCCGGGCTCATTTTGGGTTAGGGTTAGTGTTAGGGTTAGGGTTAGGGTTAGGGTTAGGGTTAGGGTTAGGGTTAGGGTTAGGGTTAGGGCCCATTTTGGCGCGATACTGCCCGCGCCCATTTTGGCGCGACACCGCCCGGGCCCATTTTGGCGCGGCATCGCCCGGGCCCATTTAGGCGCGACACCGCCCGGGCCCATTTTGGCGCGACACCGCCCGGGCCCATATTGGCGCGGCACCGCCCGGGCCCATTTTGGCGCGGTACCGCCCGGGCCCATTTAGGCGCGACACCGCCCGGGCCCTTTTAGGCGCGACACCGCCCAGGCCCGTTTTGGCGCGACACCGCCCGGGCCCATTTAGGCGCGACACCGCCTGGGCCCATTTAGGCGCGACACCGCACGGGCCCATTTTTGCGCGGCACCGCCCGGGCTCATTTTGGGTTAGGGTTAGGGTTAGGGATAGGTTTAGGATTAGGGTTAGGGTTAGGGTTAGGGTTAGGGTTAGGGTTAGGGCCCATTTTGGCGCGACACCGCCCGGGCCCATTTAGGCGCGACACCGCCCGGGCCCATTTAGGCGCGACACCGCCCGTTCCCATTTTGGCGCGGCACCGCCCGGGCTCATTTTGGGTTAGGCTTAGGGTTAGGGTTAGGGTTAGGGTTAGGGTTAGGGTTAGGTTTAGGGTTAGGGTTAGGGTTAGGGTTAGGGTTAAAGTTAGGGTTAGGGTTAGGGTTAGGGTTAGGGTTAGGGTTAGGGTTAGGGTTAGGGTTAGGGTGTACCTCCCCAGAGGACTGAAACCAGCTTTATTATTTGCTACAAGAGGCTTGAGCACGTAGGTGCAGTATTACCAAGAGACTGAGCTGGATCACCTTCTTCATCTGCAAAGGGTAAGTCTGTGACTACCTCTGTTGGGCTCATTTATTCGCGGCATCGCCCGGGCCCATTTAGGCGCGGCACCGCCCGGACCCATTTTGGCGCGGCACCGCCCGGGCCCATTTAGGCGCGACACCGCCCGGGCCCATTTTGGCGCGACACCGCCCGGGCCCATATTGGTGCGGCACCGCCCGGGTCCATTTAGGCGCGACACCGCCCGGGCCCATTTAGGCGCGACACCGCCCGGGCCCATTTTGGCGCGACACCGCCCGGGCCCATTTTGGCGCGGCACCGCCCGGGCCCATATTGGCGCGACACCGCCCGGGCCCATTTAGGCGCGACACCCCCCAGGCCCGTTTTGGCGCGACACCGCCCGGGCCCATTTAGGCGCGACACCGCCCGGGCCCATTTAGGCGCGACACCGCCCGGGCCCATTTTGGCGCGGCACCGCCCGGGCTCATTTTGGGTTAGGGTTAGTGTTAGGGATAGGGTTAGGATTAGGGTTAGGGTTACGGTTAGGGTTAGGGTTAGGGTTAGGGTTAGGGTTAGGGCCCATTTTGGCGCGACACCGCCCGGGCCCATTTAGGCGCGACACCGCCCGGGCCCATTTAGGCGCGACACCGCCCGGGTCAATTTTGGCGCGGCACCGCCCGGGCTCATTTTGGGTTAGGGTTAGGGTTAGGTTTAGGGTTAGGGTTAGGGTTAGGGTTAGGGTTAGGGTTAGGGTTAGGGCCCATTTTGGCGCGACACCGCCCGGGCCCATTTAGGCGCGACACCGCCCGGGCCCATTATGGCGCGGCACCGCCCGGGCCCATTTAGGCGCGACACCGCCCGGGCTCATTTTGGGTTAGGGTTAGGGTTAGGGTTAGGGTTAGGGTTAGGGTTAGGGTTAGGGTTAGGGTTAAAGTTAGGGTTAGGGTTAGGGTGTACCTCCCCAGAGGACTGAAACCAGCTTGATTATATGCTACAAGAGGCTTGACCACGTAGGTGCAGTATTACCAAGAGACTGAGCTGGATCACCTTCTTCATCTGCAAAGGGTAAGTCTGTGACTACCTCTGTTGGGCTCATTTATGCGCGGCACCGCCCGGGCCCATTTAGGCGCGGCACCGCCCGGGCCCATTTTGGCGCGGCACCACCCGGGCCCATTTAGGCGCGACACCGCCCGGGCCCGTTTTGGCGCGACACCGCCCGGGCCAATTTAGGCGCGGCACCGCCCGGGCCCATTTAGGCGCGGCAACGCCCGGGCCCATTTTGGCGTGGCACCGCCCGGGCCGATTTAGGCGCGACACCGCCCGGGTCCATTTTGGCGCGACACCGCTTGGGCCAATTTTGGCGCGGCACCGCCCGGGCAGATTTTGGCGTGACACCGCCCGGGCCCATTTTGGCGCGGCACCGCCCGGGCCCATTTAGGCGCGACACCGCCTGGGCCCATTTTGGCGCGGCACCGCCCGGGCCCATTTAGGCGCGGCACCGCCCGGGCCCATTTAGGCGGGACATCGCCTGGGCCCATTTTGGCGCGACACCGCCCGGGCCCATTTTGGCGCGACACCGCCCGGGCCCATTTTGGGTTAGGGTTAGGGTTAGGGTTAGGGTTAGGGTTAGGGTTAGGGTTAGGGTTAGGGTTAGGGTTAGGGTTAGGGTTAGGGCCCATTTTGGCGCGACACCGCCCGGGCCCATTTAGGCGCGGCACCGCCCGGGCCCATTTAGGCGCGGCACTGCCCGGGCCCATTTTGGCGCGACACCGCCCGGGCCCATTTAGGCGCGACACCGCCCGGGCCCATTTTGGCGCGAAACCGCCCGGGCCCATTATGGCGCGACACCGCCCGGGCCGATTTTGGCGCGGCACCGCCCGGGCCCATTTAGGCGCGACACCGCCCGGGCTCATTTTGGGTTAGGGTTAGGGTTAGGGATAGTGTTAGGGTTAGGGTGTACCTCCCCAGAGGACTGAAACCAGCTTGATTATATGCTACAAGAGGCTTGACCACGTAGGTGCAGTATTACCAAGAGACTGAGCGGGATCACCTTCTTCATCTGCAAAGGGTAAGTCTGTGACTATCTCTGTTGGGCCCATTTAAGCGCGGCACCGCCCGGGCCCATTTACGCGCGACACCGCCCGGGCCCATTTTGGCGAGGCACCGCCCGGGCCCATTTAGGTGCGACACCACCCGGGCCCATTTTGGCGCCGCACCGCCCGGGCCCATTTTGGCGCGGCACCGCCCGGGCCCATTTAGGCGCGACACCGCCCGGGCCCATTTTGGCGCGACACCGCCCGGGCCCATTTTGGCGCAACAGCGCCCGGGCCCATATTGGTGCGTCACCGCCCGGGCCCATTTTGGCGCGGCACCGCCCGGGCCCATTTAGGCGCGACACCGCCCGGGCCCATTTAGGCGCGACACCGCCCGGGCCCATTTTGGCGCGGCACCGCCGGGGCCTATTTTGGAGCGGCACCGCCCGGGCCCATTTTGGCGCGGCACCGCCCGGGCCCATTTAGGCGGGACACCGCCTGGGCCCATTTTGGCGCGACACCGCCCGGGCCCATTTTGGCGCGACACCGCCCCGGCCCATTTAGGCGCGACACCGCCCGGGCCCATTTTGGGTTAGGGTTAGGGTTAGGGTTAGGGTTAGGGTTAGGGTTAGGGTTAGGGTTAGGGTTAGGGTTAGGGTTAGGGTTAGGGCCCATTTTGGCGCGATACCGCCCGGGCCCATTTTGGCGCGACACCGACGTGGCCCATTTTGGCGCGGCACCGCCCGGGCCCATTGAGGCGCGGCACCGCCCGGGCCCATTTTGGCGCGGTACTGCCCGGGCCCATTTAGACGCGACACCGCCCGGGCCAATTTTGGAGCGGCACCGCCCGGGCCCATTTTGGCGCGGCACCGCCAGGGCCTATTTTGGCGCGGCACCGCCCGGGCCCATTTTGGCGCGGCACCGCCCGGGCCCATTTTGGCGCGGCACCGCCCGGGCTCATTTTGGGTTAGGGTTAGGGTTAGGGATAGGGTTAGGATTAGGGTTAGGGTTAGGGTTAGGGTTAGGGTTAGGGTTAGAGCACATTTTGGCGCGACACCGCCCGGGCCCATTTAGGCGCGACACCGCCCGGGCCCATTTAGGCGCGACACCGCCCGGGCCCAATTTGGCGCGGCACCGCCCGGGCCCATTTTGGCGCGGCACCGCCCGGGCCCATTTAGGCGCGACACCGCCCGGGCCCTTTTAGGCGCGACACCGCCCAGGCCCGTTTTGGCGCGACACCGCCCGGGCCCATTTAGGCGCGACACCGCCCGGGCCCATTTAGGCGCGACACCGCCCGGGCCCATTTTGGCGCGGCACCGCCCGGGCTCATTTTGGGTTAGGGTTAGGGTTAGGGATAGGGTTAGGATTAGGGTTAGGGTTAGGGTTAGGGTTAGGGTTAGGGTTAGAGCCCATTTTGGCGCAACACCGCCCGGGCCCATTTAGGCGCGACACCGCCCGGGCCCATTTTGGCGCGGCACCGCCCGGGCTCATTTTGGGTTAGGGTTAGGGTTAGGGTTAGGGTTAGGGTTAGGGTTAGGGTTAGGGTTAGGGTTAGGGTTATGGCCCATTTTGGCGCGACACCGCCCGGGCCCATTTTGGCGCGACACCGCCCGGGCCCATTTTGGCGCGACACCGCCCGGGCCCATTTAGGCGCGACACCGCCCGGGCCCATTTTGGCGCGAAACCGCCCGGGCCCATTTAGGCGCGACACCGCCCGGGCCGATTTTGGCGCGGCACCGCCCGGGCCCATTTAGGCGCGACACCGCCCGGGCTCATTTTGGGTTAGGGTTAGGGTTAGGGTTAGGGTTAGGGTTAGGGTTAGGGTTAGGGTTAGGGTTAGGGTTAAAGTTAGGGTTAGGGTTAGGGTTAGGGTTAGGGTTAGGGTGTACCTCCCCAGAGGACTGAAACCAGCTTGATTATATGCTACAAGAAGCTTGAGCACGTAGGTGCAGTATTACCAAGAGACTGAGCTGGATCACCTTCTTCATCTGCAAAGGGTAAGTCTGTGACTACCTCTGTTGGGCTCATTTATGCGCGGCACCGCCCGGGCCCATTTAGGCGCGACACCGCCCGGGCCCATTTTGGCGCGGCACCGCCCGGGCCCATTTAGGCGCGACACCGCCCGGGCCCATTTTGGCGCGACACCGCCCGGGCCAATTTAGGCGCGGCACCGCCCGGGCCCATTTAGGCGTGGCAACGCCCGGGCCCATTTTGGCGTGGCACCGCCCGGGCCGATTTAGGCGCGACACCGCCCGGGCCCATTTTGGCGCGACACCGCCCGGGCCCATTTTGGCGCGGCACCGCCCGGGCCCATTTTGGCGTGACACCGCCCGGGCCCATTTTGGCGCGGCACCGCGCGGGCCCATTTAGGCGCGACACCGCCCGGGCCCATTTTGGCGCGGCACCGCCCGGGCCCATTTAGGCGCGGCACCGCCAGGGCCCATTTAGGCGCGGCACCGCCCGGGCCCATTTAGGCGCGGCACCGCCCGGGCCCATTTAGGCGGGACATCGCCTGGGAACATTTTGGCGCGACACCGCCCGGGCCCATTTTGGCGCGACACCGCCCGGGCCCATTTTGGGTTAGGGTTAGGGTTAGGGTTAGGGTTAGGGTTAGGGTTAGGGTTAGGGTTAGGGCCCATTTTGGCGCGACACCGCCCTGGTCCATTTTGGCGCGACACCGCCCGGGCCCATTTAGGCGCGGCACCGCCCGGGCCCATTTAGGCGCGGCACTGCCCGGGCCCGTTTTGGCGCGACACCGCCCGGGCCCATTTAGGCGCGACACCGCCCGGGCCCATTTTGGCGCGAAACCGCCCGGGCCCATTTAGGCGCGACACCGCCCGGGCCGATTTTGGCGCGGCACCGCCCGGGCCCATTTAGGCGCGACACCCCCCGGGCTCATTTTGGGTTAGGGTTAGGGTTAGGGTTAGGGTTAGGGTTAGGGTTAGGGTTAGGGTTAAAGTTAGGGTTAGGGTTAGGGTTAGGGTTAGGGTTAGGGTTAGGGTGTACCTCCCCAGAGGACTGAAACCAGCTTGATTATATGCTACAAGAGGCTTGAGCACGTAGGTGCAGTATTACCAAGAGACTGAGCTGGATCACCTTCTTCATCTGCAAAGGGTAAGTCTGTGACTACCTCTGTTGGGCTCATTTATGCACGGCACCGCCCGGGCCCATTTAGGCGCGGCACCGCCCGGGCCCATTTTGACGCGGCACCGCCCGGGCCCATTTAGGCGCGACACCGCCCGGGCCCATTTTGGCGCGACACCGCCCGGGCCAATTTAGGCGCGGCACCGCCCGGGCCCATTTAGGCGCGGCAACGCCCGGGCCCATTTTGGCGTGGCACCGCCCGGGCCCATTTAGGCGCAACACCGCCCGGGACCATTTTGGCGCGACACCGCCCGGGCCCATTTTGGCGCGGCAGCGCCCGGGACCATTTTGGCGCGACACCGCCCGGGCCCATTTTGGCGCGACACCGCCCGGGCCCATTTTGGCGCGGCACCGCCCGGGCCCATTTAGGCGCGGCACCGCCCGGGCCCATTTAGGCGCAGCACCGCCCGGGCCCATTTAGGCGGGACATCGCCTGGGCCCATTTTGGCGCGACACCGCCCGGGCCCATTTTGGCGCGACACCGCCCGGACCCATTTTGGGTTAGGGTTAGGGTTAGGGTTAGGGTTAGGCTTAGGGTTAGGGTTAGGGTTAGGGCCCATTTTGGCGCGACACCGCCCTGGTCCATTTTGGCGCGACACCGCCCGGGCCCATTTAGGCGCGGCACCGCCCGGGCCCATTTAGGCGCGGCACTGCCCGGGCCCGTTTTGGCGCGACACCGCCCGGGCCCATTTAGGCGCGACACCGCCCGGGCCCATTTTGGCGCGAAACCGCCCGGGCCCATTTAGGCGCGACACCGCCCGGGCCGATTTTGGCGCGGCACCGCCCGGGCCCATTTAGGCGCGACACCGCCCGGGCTCATTTTGGGTTAGGGTTAGGGTTAGGGTTAGGGTTAGGGTTAGGGTTAGGGTTAGGGTTAAAGTTAGGGTTAGGGTTAGGGTTAGGGTTAGGGTTAGGGTTAGGGTGTACCTCCCCAGAGGACTGAAACCAGCTTGATTATATGCTACAAGAGGCTTGAGCACGTAGGTGCAGTATTACCAAGAGACTGAGCTGGATCACCTTCTTCATCTGCAAAGGGTAAGTCTGTGACTACCTCTGTTGGGCTCATTTATGCGCGGCACCGCCCGGGCCCATTTAGGCGCGACACCGCCCGGGCCCATTTTGGCGCGGCACCGCCCGGGCCCATTTTGGCGCGACACCGCCCGGACCCATTTTGGGTTAGGGTTAGGGTTAGGGTTAGGGTTAGGCTTAGGGTTAGGGTTAGGGTTAGGGCCCATTTTGGCGCGACACCGCCCTGGTCCATTTTGGCGCGACACCGCCCGGGCCGATTTTGGCGCGACACCGCCCGGGCCCATTTTGGCGCGACACCGCCCGGGCCCATTTTGGCGCGAAACCGCCCGGGCCCATTTAGGCGCGACACCGCCCGGGCCGATTTTGGCGCGGCACCGCCCGGGCCCATTTAGGCGCGACACCGCCCGGGCTCATTTTGGGTTAGGGTTAGGGTTAGGGTTAGGGTTAGGGTTAGGGTTAGGGTTAGGGTTAGGGTTAAAGTTAGGGTTAGGGTTAGGGTTAGGGTTAGGGTTAGGGTGTACCTCCCCAGAGGACTGAAACCAGCTTGATTATATGCTACAAGAGGCTTGAGCACGTAGGTGCAGTATTACCAAGAGACTGAGCTGGATCACCTTCTTCATCTGCAAAGGGTAAGTCTGTGACTACCTCTGTTGGGCTCATTTATGCGCGGCACCGCCCGGGCCCATTTAGGCGCGACACCGCCCGGGCCCATTTTGGCGCGGCACCGCCCGGGCCCATTTAGGCGCGACACCGCCCGGGCCCATTTTGGCGCGACACCGCCCGGGCCAATTTAGGCGCGGCACCGCCCGGGCCCATTTAGGCGTGGCAACGCCCGGGCCCATTTTGGCGTGGCACCGCCCGGGCCGATTTAGGCGCGACACCGCCCGGGCCCATTTAGGCGCGACACCGCCCGGGCCCATTTTGGCGCGGCACCGCCCGGGCCCATTTTGGCGTGACACCGCCCGGGCCCATTTTGGCGCGGCACCGCGCGGGCCCATTTAGGCGCGACACCGCCCGGGCCCATTTTGGCGCGGCACCGCCCGGGCCCATTTAGGCGCGGCACCGCCAGGGCCCATTTAGGCGCGGCACCGCCCGGGCCCATTTAGGCGCGGCACCGCCCGGGCCCATTTAGGCGGGACATCGCCTGGGAACATTTTGGCGCGACACCGCCCGGGCCCATTTTGGCGCGACACCGCCCGGGCCCATTTTGGGTTAGGGTTAGGGTTAGGGTTAGGGTTAGGGTTAGGGTTAGGGTTAGGGTTAGGGCCCATTTTGGCGCGACACCGCCCTGGTCCATTTTGGCGCGACACCGCCCGGGCCCATTTAGGCGCGGCACCGCCCGGGCCCATTTAGGCGCGGCACCGCCCGGGCCCATTTTGACGCGGCACCGCCCGGGCCCATTTAGGCGCGACACCGCCCGGGCCCATTTTGGCGCGACACCGCCCGGGCCAATTTAGGCGCGGCACCGCCCGGGCCCATTTAGGTGCGGCAACGCCCGGGCCCATTTTGGCGTGGCACCGCCCGGGCCCATTTAGGCGCAACACCGCCCGGGACCATTTTGGCGCGACACCGCCCGGGCCCATTTTGGCGCGGCAGCGCCCGGGACCATTTTGGCGCGACACCGCCCGGGCCCATTTTGGCGCGACACCGCCCGGGCCCATTTTGGCGCGGCACCGCCCGGGCCCATTTAGGCGCGGCACCGCCCGGGCCCATTTAGGCGCAGCACCGCCCGGGCCCATTTAGGCGGGACATCGCCTGGGCCCATTTTGGCGCGACACCGCCCGGGCCCATTTTGGCGCGACACCGCCCGGACCCATTTTGGGTTAGGGTTAGGGTTAGGGTTAGGGTTAGGCTTAGGGTTAGGGTTAGGGTTAGGGCCCATTTTGGCGCGACACCGCCCTGGTCCATTTTGGCGCGACACCGCCCGGGCCCATTTAGGCGCGGCACCGCCCGGGCCCATTTAGGCGCGGCACTGCCCGGGCCCGTTTTGGCGCGACACCGCCCGGGCCCATTTAGGCGCGACACCGCCCGGGCCCATTTTGGCGCGAAACCGCCCGGGCCCATTTAGGCGCGACACCGCCCGGGCCGATTTTGGCGCGGCACCGCCCGGGCCCATTTAGGCGCGACACCGCCCGGGCTCATTTTGGGTTAGGGTTAGGGTTAGGGTTAGGGTTAGGGTTAGGGTTAGGGTTAGGGTTAAAGTTAGGGTTAGGGTTAGGGTTAGGGTTAGGGTTAGGGTTAGGGTGTACCTCCCCAGAGGACTGAAACCAGCTTGATTATATGCTACAAGAGGCTTGAGCACGTAGGTGCAGTATTACCAAGAGACTGAGCTGGATCACCTTCTTCATCTGCAAAGGGTAAGTCTGTGACTACCTCTGTTGGGCTCATTTATGCGCGGCACCGCCCGGGCCCATTTAGGCGCGACACCGCCCGGGCCCATTTTGGCGCGGCACCGCCCGGGCCCATTTTGGCGCGACACCGCCCGGACCCATTTTGGGTTAGGGTTAGGGTTAGGGTTAGGGTTAGGCTTAGGGTTAGGGTTAGGGTTAGGGCCCATTTTGGCGCGACACCGCCCTGGTCCATTTTGGCGCGACACCGCCCGGGCCGATTTTGGCGCGACACCGCCCGGGCCCATTTTGGCGCGACACCGCCCGGGCCCATTTTGGCGCGACACCGCCCGGGCCCATTTTGGCGCGAAACCGCCCGGGCCCATTTAGGCGCGACACCGCCCGGGCCGATTTTGGCGCGGCACCGCCCGGGCCCATTTAGGCGCGACACCGCCCGGGCTCATTTTGGGTTAGGGTTAGGGTTAGGGTTAGGGTTAGGGTTAGGGTTAGGGTTAGGGTTAGGGTTAAAGTTAGGGTTAGGGTTAGGGTTAGGGTTAGGGTTAGGGTGTACCTCCCCAGAGGACTGAAACCAGCTTGATTATATGCTACAAGAGGCTTGAGCACGTAGGTGCAGTATTACCAAGAGACTGAGCTGGATCACCTTCTTCATCTGCAAAGGGTAAGTCTGTGACTACCTCTGTTGGGCTCATTTATGCGCGGCACCGCCCGGGCCCATTTAGGCGCGACACCGCCCGGGCCCATTTTGGCGCGGCACCGCCCGGGCCCATTTAGGCGCGACACCGCCCGGGCCCATTTTGGCGCGACACCGCCCGGGCCAATTTAGGCGCGGCACCGCCCGGGCCCATTTAGGCGTGGCAACGCCCGGGCCCATTTTGGCGTGGCACCGCCCGGGCCGATTTAGGCGCGACACCGCCCGGGCCCATTTTGGCGCGACACCGCCCGGGCCCATTTTGGCGCGGCACCGCCCGGGCCCATTTTGGCGTGACACCGCCCGGGCCCATTTTGGCGCGGCACCGCCCGGGCCCATTTAGGCGCGACACCGCCCGGGCCCATTTTGGCGCGGCACCGCCCGGGCCCATTTAGGCGCGGCACCGCCAGGGCCCATTTAGGCGCGGCACCGCCCGGGCCCATTTAGGCGCGGCACCGCCCGGGCCCATTTAGGCGTGGCAACGCCCGGGCCCATTTTGGCGCGGCACCGCCCGGGCCGATTTAGGCGCGACACCGCCCGGGCCCATTTTGGCGCGACACCGCCCGGGCCCATTTTGGCGCGGCACCGCCCGGGCCCATTTTGGCGCGACACCGCCCGGGCCCATTTTGGCGCGGCACCGCCCGGGCCCATTTAGGCGCGACACCGCCCGGGCCCATTTTGGCGCGGCACCGCCCGGGCCCATTTAGGCGCGGCACCGCCAGGGCCCATTTAGGCGCGGCACCGCCCGGGCCCATTTAGGCGCGGCACCGCCCGGGCCCATTTAGGCGGGACATCGCCTGGGAACATTTTGGCGCGACACCGCCCGGGCCCATTTTGGCGCGACACCGCCCGGGCCCATTTTGGGTTAGGGTTAGGGTTAGGGTTAGGGTTAGGGTTAGGGTTAGGGTTAGGGTTAGGGTTAGGGCCCATTTTGGCGCGACACCGCCCTGGTCCATTTTGGCGCGACACCGCCCGGGCCCATTTTGGGTTAGGGTTAGGGTTAGGGTTAGGGTTAGGGTTAGGGTTAGGGTTAGGGTTAGGGCCCATTTTGGCGCGACACCGCCCTGGTCCATTTTGGCGCGACACCGCCCGGGCCCATTTAGGCGCGGCACCGCCCGGGCCCATTTAGGCGCGGCACTGCCCGGGCCCGTTTTGGCGCGACACCGCCCGGGCCCATTTAGGCGCGACACCGCCCGGGCCCATTTTGGCGCGAAACCGCCCGGGCCCATTTAGGCGCGACACCGCCCGGGCCGATTTTGGCGCGGCACCGCCCGGGCCCATTTAGGCGCGACACCGCCCGGGCTCATTTTGGGTTAGGGTTAGGGTTAGGGTTAGGGTTAGGGTTAGGGTTAGGGTTAAAGTTAGGGTTAGGGTTAGGGTTAGGGTTAGGGTTAGGGTTAGGGTTAGGGTTAGGGTGTACCTCCCCAGAGGACTGAAACCAGCTTGATTATATGCTACAAGAGGCTTGAGCACGTAGGTGCAGTATTACCAAGAGACTGAGCTGGATCACCTTCTTCATCTGCAAAGGGTAAGTCTGTGACTACCTCTGTTGGGCTCATTTATGCGCGGCACCGCCCGGGCCCATT
Source organism: Mergus octosetaceus (assembly GCA_036873955.1). NCBI lineage: Eukaryota > Metazoa > Chordata > Aves > Anseriformes > Anatidae > Mergus > Mergus octosetaceus. The sequence goes on along the minus strand of CM072283.1, from coordinate 145,547 downwards.
TAGGCGCGACACCGCCCGGGCCCATTTTGGCGCGGCACCGCCCGGGCCCATTTTGGCGCGACACCGCCCGGACCCATTTTGGGTTAGGGTTAGGGTTAGGGTTAGGGTTAGGCTTAGGGTTAGGGTTAGGGTTAGGGCCCATTTTGGCGCGACACCGCCCTGGTCCATTTTGGCGCGACACCGCCCGGGCCGATTTTGGCGCGACACCGCCCGGGCCCATTTTGGCACGACACCGCCCGGGCCCATTTTGGCGCGACACCGCCCGGGCCCATTTAGGCGCGACACAGCCCGGGCCCATTTTGGCGCGAAACCGCCCGGGCCCATTTAGGCGCGACACCGCCCGGGCCGATTTTGGCGCGGCACCGCCCGGGCCCATTTAGGCGCGACACCGCCCGGGCTCATTTTGGGTTAGGGTTAGGGTTAGGGTTAGGGTTAGGGTTAGGGTTAGGGTTAGGGTTAGGGTTAAAGTTAGGGTTAGGGTTAGGGTTAGGGTTAGGGTTAGGGTGTACCTCCCCAGAGGACTGAAACCAGCTTGATTATATGCTACAAGAGGCTTGAGCACGTAGGTGCAGTATTACCAAGAGACTGAGCTGGATCACCTTCTTCATCTGCAAAGGGTAAGTCTGTGACTACCTCTGTTGGGCTCATTTATGCGCGGCACCGCCCGGGCCCATTTAGGCGCGACACCGCCCGGGCCCATTTTGGCGCGGCACCGCCCGGGCCCATTTAGGCGCGACACCGCCCGGGCCCATTTTGGCGCGACACCGCCCGGGCCAATTTAGGCGCGGCACCGCCCGGGCCCATTTAGGCGTGGCAACGCCCGGGCCCATTTTGGCGTGGCACCGCCCGGGCCGATTTAGGCGCGACACCGCCCGGGCCCATTTTGGCGCGACACCGCCCGGGCCCATTTTGGCGCGGCACCGCCCGGGCCCATTTTGGCGTGACACCGCCCGGGCCCATTTTGGCGCGGCACCGCGCGGGCCCATTTAGGCGCGACACCGCCCGGGCCCATTTTGGCGCGACACCGCCCGGGCCCATTTAGGCGCGGCACCGCCAGGGCCCATTTAGGCGCGGCACCGCCCGGGCCCATTTAGGCGCGGCACTGCCCGGGCCCATTTAGGCGGGACATCGCCTGGGAACATTTTGGCGCGACACCGCCCGGGCCCATTTTGGCGCGACACCGCCCGGGCCCATTTTGGGTTAGGGTTAGGGTTAGGGTTAGGGTTAGGGTTAGGGTTAGGGTTAGGGTTAGGGTTAGGGCCCATTTTGGCGCGACACCGCCCTGGTCCATTTTGGCGCGACACCGCCCGGGCCCATTTAGGCGCGGCACCGACCGGCCCCATTTAGGCGCGGCACTGCCCGGGCCCGTTTTGGCGCGACACCGCCCGGGCCCATTTAGGCGCGACACCGCCCGGGCCCATTTTGGCGCGAAACCGCCCGGGCCCATTTAGGCGCGACACCGCCCGGGCCGATTTTGGCGCGGCACCGCCCGGGCCCATTTAGGCGCGACACCCCCCGGGCTCATTTTGGGTTAGGGTTAGGGTTAGGGTTAGGGTTAGGGTTAGGGTTAGGGTTAGGGTTAAAGTTAGGGTTAGGGTTAGGGTTAGGGTTAGGGTTAGGGTGTACCTCCCCAGAGGACTGAAACCAGCTTGATTATATGCTACAAGAGGCTTGAGCACGTAGGTGCAGTATTACCAAGAGACTGAGCTGGATCACCTTCTTCATCTGCAAAGGGTAAGTCTGTGACTACCTCTGTTGGGCTCATTTATGCACGGCACCGCCCGGGCCCATTTAGGCGCGGCACCGCCCGGGCCCATTTTGACGCGGCACCGCCCGGGCCCATTTAGGCGCGGCACCGCCCGGGCCCATTTAGGCGCGGCAACGCCCGGGCCCATTTAGGCGCGGCAACGCCCGGGCCCATTTTGGCGTGGCACCGCCCGGGCCCATTTAGGCGCAACACCGCCCGGGACCATTTTGGCGCGACACCGCCCGGGCCCATTTTGGCGCGGCAGCGCCCGGGACCATTTTGGCGCGACACCGCCCGGGCCCATTTTGGCGCGACACCGCCCGGGCCCATTTTGGCGCGGCACCGCCCGGGCCCATTTAGGCGCGGCACCGCCCGGGCCCATTTAGGCGCAGCACCGCCCGGGCCCATTTAGGCGGGACATCGCCTGGGCCCATTTTGGCGCGACACCGCCCGGGCCCATTTTGGCGCGACACCGCCCGGACCCATTTTGGGTTAGGGTTAGGGTTAGGGTTAGGGTTAGGCTTAGGGTTAGGGTTAGGGTTAGGGCCCATTTTGGCGCGACACCGCCCTGGTCCATTTTGTCGCGACACCGCCCGGGCCCATTTAGGCGCGGCACCGCCCGGGCCCATTTAGGCGCGGCACTGCCCGGGCCCGTTTTGGCGCGACACCGCCCGGGCCCATTTAGGCGCGACACCGCCCGGGCCCATTTTGGCGCGAAACCGCCCGGGCCCATTTAGGCGCGACACCGCCCGGGCCGATTTTGGCGCGGCACCGCCCGGGCCCATTTAGGCGCGACACCGCCCGGGCTCATTTTGGGTTAGGGTTAGGGTTAGGGTTAGGGTTAGGGTTAGGGTTAGGGTTAGGGTTAAAGTTAGGGTTAGGGTTAGGGTTAGGGTTAGGGTTAGGGTGTACCTCCCCAGAGGACTGAAACCAGCTTGATTATATGCTACAAGAGGCTTGAGCACGTAGGTGCAGTATTACCAAGAGACTGAGCTGGATCACCTTCTTCATCTGCAAAGGGTAAGTCTGTGACTACCTCTGTTGGGCTCATTTATGCGCGGCACCGCCCGGGCCCATTTAGGCGCGACACCGCCCGGGCCCATTTTGGCGCGGCACCGCCCGGGCCCATTTTGGCGCGACACCGCCCGGACCCATTTTGGGTTAGGGTTAGGGTTAGGGTTAGGGTTAGGCTTAGGGTTAGTGTTAGGGTTAGGGCCCATTTTGGCGCGACACCGCCCTGGTCCATTTTGGCGCGACACCGCCCGGGCCGATTTTGGCGCGACACCGCCCGGGCCCATTTTGGCGCGACACCGCCCGGGCCCATTTTGGCGCGACACCGCCCGGGCCCATTTAGGCGCGACACCGCCCGGGCCCATTTTGGCGCGAAACCGCCCGGGCCCATTTAGGCGCGACACCGCCCGGGCCGATTTTGGCGCGGCACCGCCCGGGCCCATTTAGGCGCGACACCGCCCGGGCTCATTTTGGGTTAGGGTTAGGGTTAGGGTTAGGGTTAGGGTTAGGGTTAGGGTTAGGGTTAAAGTTAGGGTTAGGGTTAGGGTTAGGGTTAGGGTTAGGGTGTACCTCCCCAGAGGACTGAAACCAGCTTGATTATATGCTACAAGAGGCTTGAGCACGTAGGTGCAGTATTACCAAGAGACTGAGCTGGATCACCTTCTTCATCTGCAAAGGGTAAGTCTGTGACTACCTCTGTTGGGCTCATTTATGCGCGGCACCGCCCGGGCCCATTTAGGCGCGACACCGCCCGGGCCCATTTTGGCGCGGCACCGCCCGGGCCCATTTAGGCGCGACACCGCCCGGGCCCATTTTGGCGCGACACCGCCCGGGCCAATTTAGGCGCGGCACCGCCCGGGCCCATTTAGGCGTGGCAACGCCCGGGCCCATTTTGGCGTGGCACCGCCCGGGCCGATTTAGGCGCGACACCGCCCGGGCCCATTTTGGCGCGACACCGCCCGGGCCCATTTTGGCGCGGCACCGCCCGGGCCCATTTTGGCGTGACACCGCCCGGGCCCATTTTGGCGCGGCACCGCCCGGGCCCATTTAGGCGCGACACCGCCCGGGCCCATTTTGGCGCGGCACCGCCCGGGCCCATTTAGGCGCGGCACCGCCAGGGCCCATTTAGGCGCGGCACCGCCCGGGCCCATTTAGGCGCGGCACCGCCCGGGCCCATTTAGGCGTGGCAACGCCCGGGCCCATTTTGGCGCGGCACCGCCCGGGCCGATTTAGGCGCGACACCGCCCGGGCCCATTTTGGCGCGACACCGCCCGGGCCCATTTTGGCGCGGCACCGCCCGGGCCCATTTTGGCGCGACACCGCCCGGGCCCATTTTGGCGCGGCACCGCCCGGGCCCATTTAGGCGCGACACCGCCCGGGCCCATTTTGGCGCGGCACCGCCCGGGCCCATTTAGGCGCGGCACCGCCAGGGCCCATTTAGGCGCGGCACCGCCCGGGCCCATTTAGGCGCGGCACCGCCCGGGCCCATTTAGGCGGGACATCGCCTGGGAACATTTTGGCGCGACACCGCCCGGGCCCATTTTGGCGCGACACCGCCCGGGCCCATTTTGGGTTAGGGTTAGGGTTAGGGTTAGGGTTAGGGTTAGGGTTAGGGTTAGGGTTAGGGTTAGGGTTAGGGTTAGGGCCCATTTTGGCGCGACACCGCCCTGGTCCATTTTGGCGCGACACCGCCCGGGCCCATTTTGGGTTAGGGTTAGGGTTAGGGTTAGGGTTAGGGTTAGGGTTAGGGTTAGGGTTAGGGCCCATTTTGGCGCGACACCGCCCTGGTCCATTTTGGCGCGACACCGCCCGGGCCCATTTAGGCGCGGCACCGCCCGGGCCCATTTAGGCGCGGCACTGCCCGTGCCCGTTTTGGCGCGACACCGCCCGGGCCCATTTAGGCGCGACACCGCCCGGGCCCATTTTGGCGCGAAACCGCCCGGGCCCATTTAGGCGCGACACCCCCCGGGCCGATTTTGGCGCGGCACCGCCCGGGCCCATTTAGGCGCGACACCGCCCGGGCTCATTTTGGGTTAGGGTTAGGGTTAGGGTTAGGGTTAGGGTTAGGGTTAGGGTTAAAGTTAGGGTTAGGGTTAGGGTTAGGGTTAGGGTTAGGGTGTACCTCCCCAGAGGACTGAAACCAGCTTGATTATATGCTACAAGAGGCTTGAGCACGTAGGTGCAGAATTACCAAGAGACTGAGCTGGATCACCTTCTTCATCTGCAAAGGGTAAGTCTGTGACTACCTCTGTTGGGCTCATTTATGCACGGCACCGCCCGGGTCCATTTAGGCGCGGAACCGCCCGGGCCCATTTTGACGCGGCACCGCCCGGGCCCATTTAGGCGCGACACCGCCCGGGCCCATTTTGGCGCGACACCGCCCGGGCCAATTTAGGCGCGGCACCGCCCGGGCCCATTTAGGCGCGGCAACGCCCGGGCCCATTTTGGCGTGGCACCGCCCGGGCCCATTTAGGCGCAACACCGCCCGGGACCATTTTGGCGCGACACCGCCCGGGCCCATTTTGGCGCGGCACCGCCCGGTACCATTTTGGCGCGACACCGCCCGGGCCCATTTTGGCGCGACACCGCCCGGGCCCATTTTGGGTTAGGGTTAGGGTTAGGGTTAGGGTTAGGGTTAGGGTTAGGGTTAGGGTTAGGGTTAGGGTTAGGGCCCATTTTGGCGCGACACCGCCCTGGTCCATTTTGGCGCGACACCGCCCGGGCCCATTTAGGCGCGGCACCGCCCGGGCCCATTTAGGCGCGGCACCGCCCGGGCCCATTTTGGCGTGGCACCGCCCGGGCCCATTTAGGCGCGACACCGCCCGGGCCCATTTTGGCGCGACACCGCCCGGGCCCATTTAGGCGCAGCACCGCCCGGGCCCATTTAGGCGCGACACCGCCCGGGCCCATTTAGGCGCGACACTGCCCGGGCCCATTTTGGCGCGGCACCGCCCGGGCCAATTTTGGCGCGATACCGCCCGGGCCCATTTAGGCGCGGCACCGCCCAGGGCCATTTATGCGCGACACCGCCCGGGCCCATTTAGGCGCGACACCGCCCGGGCCCATTTTGGGTTAGGGTTAGGGTTAGGGTTAGGGTTAGGGCCCATTTTGGCGCGATACTGCCCGGGCCCATTTTGGCGCGACACCGCCCGGGCCCATTTTGGCGCGAAACGTCCCGGGCCCATTTAGGCGCGACACCGCCCGGGCCGATTTTGGCGCGGCACCGCCCGGGCCCATTTAGGCGCGACACCGCCCGGGCTCATTTTGGGTTAGGGTTAGGGTTAGGGTTAGGGTTAGGGTTAGGGTTAGGGTTAGGGTTAGGGTGTACCTCCCCAGAGGACTGAAACCAGCTTGATTATATGCTACAAGAGGCTTGAGCACGTAGGTGCAGTATTACCAAGAGACTGAGCTGGATCACCTTCTTCATCTGCAAAGGGTAAGTCTGTGACTACCTCTGTTGGGCTCATTTATGCGCGGCACCGCCCGGGCCCATTTAGGCGCGGCACCGCCCGGGCCCATTTTGGCGCGGCACCGCCCGGGCCCATTTAGGCGCGACACCGCCCGGGCCCATTTTGGCGCGACACCGCCCGGGCCAATTTAGGCGCGGCACCGCCCGGGCCCATTTAGGCGCGGCAACGCCCGGGCCCATTTTGGCGTGGCACCGCCCGGGCCCATTTAGGCGAAACAGCGCCCGGGACCATTTTGGCGCGACACCGCCCGGGCCCATTTTGGCGCGGCACCGCCCGGGACCATTTTGGCGCGACACCGCCCGGGCCCATTTTGGCGCGGCACCGCCCGGGCCCATTTAGGCGCGACACCGCCCGGGCCCATTTTGGCGCGGCACCGCCCGGGCCCATTTAGGCGCGGCTCCGCTAGGGCCCATTTAGGCGCGGCACCGCCCGGGCCCATTTAGGCGCAGCACCGCCCGGGCCCATTTAGGCGGGACATCGCCTGGGCCCATTTTGGCGTGACACCGCCCGGGCCCATTTTGGCGCGACACCGCCCGGACCCATTTTGGGTTAGGGTTAGGGTTAGGGTTAGGGTTACGGTTAGGGTTAGGGTTAGGGTTAGGGTTAGGGTTAGGGCCGATTTTGGCGCGACACCGCCCTGGTCCATTTTGGCGCGACACCGCCCGGGCCTATTTAGGCGCGGCACCGCCCGGGCCCATTTAGGCGCGGCACCGCCCGGTACCATTTTGGCGCGACAACGCCCGGGCCCATTTTGGCGCGACACCGCCCGGGCCCATTTTGGGTTAGGGTTAGGGTTAGGGTTAGGGTTAGGGTTAGGGTTAGGGTTAGGGTTAGGGTTAGGGTTAGGGCCCATTTTGGCGCGACACCGCCCTGGTCCATTTTGGCGCGACACCGCCCGGGCCCATTTAGGCGCGGCACCGCCCGGGCCCATTTAGGCGCGGCACCGCCCGGGCCCATTTTGGCGTGGCACCGCCCGGGCCCATTTAGGCGCGACACCGCCCGGGCCCATTTTGGCGCGACACCGCCCGGGCCCATTTAGGCGCAGCACCGCCCGGGCCCATTTAGGCGCGACACCGCCCGGGCCCATTTAGGCGCGACACTGCCCGGGCCCATTTTGGCGCGGCACCGCCCGGGCCAATTTTGGCGCGATACCGCCCGGGCCCATTTAGGCGCGGCACCGCCCAGGGCCATTTATGCGCGACACCGCCCGGGCCCATTTAGGCGCGACACCGCCCGGGCCCATTTTGGGTTAGGGTTAGGGTTAGGGTTAGGGTTAGGGCCCATTTTGGCGCGATACTGCCCGGGCCCATTTTGGCGCGACACCGCCCGGGCCCATTTTGGCGCGAAACGTCCCGGGCCCATTTAGGCGCGACACCGCCCGGGCCGATTTTGGCGCGGCACCGCCCGGGCCCATTTAGGCGCGACACCGCCCGGGCTCATTTTGGGTTAGGGTTAGGGTTAGGGTTAGGGTTAGGGTTAGGGTTAGGGTTAGGGTTAGGGTGTACCTCCCCAGAGGACTGAAACCAGCTTGATTATATGCTACAAGAGGCTTGAGCACGTAGGTGCAGTATTACCAAGAGACTGAGCTGGATCACCTTCTTCATCTGCAAAGGGTAAGTCTGTGACTACCTCTGTTGGGCTCATTTATGCGCGGCACCGCCCGGGCCCATTTAGGCGCGGCACCGCCCGGGCCCATTTTGGCGCGGCACCGCCCGGGCCCATTTAGGCGCGACACCGCCCGGGCCCATTTTGGCGCGACACCGCCCGGGCCAATTTAGGCGCGGCACCGCCCGGGCCCATTTAGGCGCGGCAACGCCCGGGCCCATTTTGGCGTGGCACCGCCCGGGCCCATTTAGGCGAAACAGCGCCCGGGACCATTTTGGCGCGACACCGCCCGGGCCCATTTTGGCGCGGCACCGCCCGGGACCATTTTGGCGCGACACCGCCCGGGCCCATTTTGGCGCGGCACCGCCCGGGCCCATTTAGGCGCGACACCGCCCGGGCCCATTTTGGCGCGGCACCGCCCGGGCCCATTTAGGCGCGGCTCCGCTAGGGCCCATTTAGGCGCGGCACCGCCCGGGCCCATTTAGGCGCAGCACCGCCCGGGCCCATTTAGGCGGGACATCGCCTGGGCCCATTTTGGCGTGACACCGCCCGGGCCCATTTTGGCGCGACACCGCCCGGACCCATTTTGGGTTAGGGTTAGGGTTAGGGTTAGGGTTACGGTTAGGGTTAGGGTTAGGGTTAGGGTTAGGGTTAGGGCCGATTTTGGCGCGACACCGCCCTGGTCCATTTTGGCGCGACACCGCCCGGGCCTATTTAGGCGCGGCACCGCCCGGGCCCATTTAGGCGCGGCACCGCCCGGGCCCATTTTGGCGTGGCACCGCCCGGGCCCATTTAGGCGCGACACCGCCCGGGCCCATTTTGGCGCGACACCGCCCGGGCCCATTTAGGAGCGGCACCGCCCGGGCCCATTTAGGCGCGACACCGCCCGGGCCCATTTAGGCGCGACACCGCCCGGGCCCATTTTGGCGCGGCACCGCCCGGGCCCATTTTGGCGCGATACCGCCCGGGCCCATTTAGGCGCGGCACCGCCCAGGTCCATTTATGCGCGACACCGCCCGGGCCCATTTAGGCGCGACACCGCCCGGGCCCATTTTGGGTTAGGGTTAGGGTTAGGGTTAGGGTTAGGGCCCATTTTGGCGCGATACTGCCCGGGCCCATTTTGGCGCGACACCGCCCGGGCCCATTTTGGGTTAGGGTTAGGGTTAGGGTTAGGGTTAGGGTTAGGGTTAGGGCCCATTTTGGCGCGACACCGCCCTGGTCCATTTTGGCGCGACACCGCCCGGGCCCATTTAGGCGCGGCACCGCCCGGGCCCATTTAGGCGCGGCACTGCCCGTGCCCGTTTTGGCGCGACACCGCCCGGGCCCATTTAGGCGCGACACCGCCCGGGCCCATTTTGGCGCGAAACCGCCCGGGCCCATTTAGGCGCGACACCCCCCGGGCCGATTTTGGCGCGGCACCGCCCGGGCCCATTTAGGCGCGACACCGCCCGGGCTCATTTTGGGTTAGGGTTAGGGTTAGGGTTAGGGTTAGGGTTAGGGTTAGGGTTAGGGTTAAAGTTAGGGTTAGGGTTAGGGTTAGGGTTAGGGTTAGGGTGTACCTCCCCAGAGGACTGAAACCAGCTTGATTATATGCTACAAGAGGCTTGAGCACGTAGGTGCAGTATTACCAAGAGACTGAGCTGGATCACCTTCTTCATCTGCAAAGGGTAAGTCTGTGACTACCTCTGTTGGGCTCATTTATGCACGGCACCGCCCGGGTCCATTTAGGCGCGGAACCGCCCGGGCCCATTTTGACGCGGCACCGCCCGGGCCCATTTAGGCGCGACACCGCCCGGGCCCATTTTGGCGCGACACCGCCCGGGCCAATTTAGGCGCGGCACCGCCCGGGCCCATTTAGGCGCGGCAACGCCCGGGCCCATTTTGGCGTGGCACCGCCCGGGCCCATTTAGGCGCAACACCGCCCGGGACCATTTTGGCGCGACACCGCCCGGGCCCATTTTGGCGCGGCACCGCCCGGTACCATTTTGGCGCGACACCGCCCGGGCCCATTTTGGCGCGACACCGCCCGGGCCCATTTTGGGTTAGGGTTAGGGTTAGGGTTAGGGTTAGGGTTAGGGTTAGGGTTAGGGTTAGTGTTAGGGTTAGGGCCCATTTTGGCGCGACACCGCCCTGGTCCATTTTGGCGCGACACCGCCCGGGCCCATTTAGGCGCGGCACCGCCCGGGCCCATTTAGGCGCGGCACCGCCCGGGCCCATTTTGGCGTGGCACCGCCCGGGCCCATTTAGGCGCGACACCGCCCGGGCCCATTTTGGCGCGACACCGCCCGGGCCCATTTAGGCGCGGCACCGCCCGGGCCCATTTAGGCGCGACACCGCCCGGGCCCATTTAGGCGCGACACTGCCCGGGCCCATTTTGGCGCGGCACCGCCCGGGCCAATTTTGGCGCGATACCGCCCGGGCCCATTTAGGCGCGGCACCGCCCAGGGCCATTTATGCGCGACACCGCCCGGGCCCATTTAGGCGCGACACCGCCCGGGCCCATTTTGGGTTAGGGTTAGGGTTAGGGTTAGGGTTAGGGCCCATTTTGGCGCGATACTGCCCGGGCCCATTTTGGCGCGACACCGCCCGGGCCCATTTTGGCGCGAAACGTCCCGGGCCCATTTAGGCGCGACACCGCCCGGGCCGATTTTGGCGCGGCACCGCCCGGGCCCATTTAGGCGCGACACCGCCCGGGCTCATTTTGGGTTAGGGTTAGGGTTAGGGTTAGGGTTAGGGTTAGGGTTAGGGTTAGGGTTAGGGTTAGGGTTAGGGTTAGGGTGTACCTCCCCAGAGGACTGAAACCAGCTTGATTATATGCTACAAGAGGCTTGAGCACGTAGGTGCAGTATTACCAAGAGACTGAGCTGGATCACCTTCTTCATCTGCAAAGGGTAAGTCTGTGACTACCTCTGTTGGGCTCATTTATGCGCGGCACCGCCCGGGCCCATTTAGGCGCGGCACCGCCCGGGCCCATTTTGGCGCGGCACCGCCCGGGCCCATTTAGGCGCGACACCGCCCGGGCCCATTTTGGCGCGACACCGCCCGGGCCAATTTAGGCGCGGCACCGCCCGGGCCCATTTAGGCGCGGCAACGCCCGGGCCCATTTTGGCGTGGCACCGCCCGGGCCCATTTAGGCGAAACAGCGCCCGGGACCATTTTGGCGCGACACCGCCCGGGCCCATTTTGGCGCGGCACCGCCCGGGACCATTTTGGCGCGACACCGCCCGGGCCCATTTTGGCGCGGCACCGCCCGGGCCCATTTAGGCGCGACACCGCCCGGGCCCATTTTGGCGCGGCACCGCCCGGGCCCATTTAGGCGCGGCTCCGCTAGGGCCCATTTAGGCGCGGCACCGCCCGGGCCCATTTAGGCGCAGCACCGCCCGGGCCCATTTAGGCGGGACATCGCCTGGGCCCATTTTGGCGTGACACCGCCCGGGCCCATTTTGGCGCGACACCGCCCGGACCCATTTTGGGTTAGGGTTAGGGTTAGGGTTAGGGTTAGGGTTAGGGTTAGGGTTAGGGTTAGGGTTAGGGTTAGGGTTAGGGTTAGGGTTAGGGTTAGGGCCGATTTTGGCGCGACACCGCCCTGGTCCATTTTGGCGCGACACCGCCCGGGCCTATTTAGGCGCGGCACCGCCCGGGCCCATTTAGGCGCGGCACCGCCCGGGCCCATTTTGGCGTGGCACCGCCCGGGCCCATTTAGGCGCGACACCGCCCGGGCCCATTTTGGCGCGACACCGCCCGGGCCCATTTAGGAGCGGCACCGCCCGGGCCCATTTAGGCGCGACACCGCCCGGGCCCATTTAGGCGCGACACCGCCCGGGCCCATTTTGGCGCGGCACCGCCCGGGCCCATTTTGGCGCGATACCGCCCGGGCCCATTTAGGCGCGGCACCGCCCAGGGCCATTTATGCGCGACACCGCCCGGGCCCATTTAGGCGCGACACCGCCCGGGCCCATTTTGGGTTAGGGTTAGGGTTAGGGTTAGGGTTAGGGCCCATTTTGGCGCGATACTGCCCGGGCCCATTTTGGCGCGACACCGCCCGGGCCCATTTTGGCGCGAAACGTCCCGGGCCCATTTAGGCGCGACACCGCCCGGGCTGATTTTGGCGCGGCACCGCCCGGGCCCATTTAGGCGCGACACCGCCCGGGCCCATTTTGGCGCGGCACCGCCCGGGCTCATTTTGGGTTAGGGTTAGGGTTAGGGTTAGGGTTAGGGTTAGGGTTAGGGTTAGGGTTAGGGCCCATTTTAGCGCGACACCGCCCGCGCCCATTTTGGCGCGACACCGCCCGGGCCCATTTTGGCGCGGCACCGCCCGGGCCCATTTAGGCGCGACAGCGCCCGGGCCCATTTAGGCGCGATACCGCCCGGGCCCATTTTGGCGCGGTACCGCCCGGGCCCATTTAGGCGCGACACCGCCCGGGCCCATTTAGGCGGGACAACGCCCGGGCCCGTTTTGGCGCGACACCGCCCGGGCCCATATTGGCGCGGCACCGCCCGGGCCCATTTTGGCGCGGCACCGCCCGGGCCCATTTAGGCGCGACACCGCCCGGGCCCTTTTAGGCGCGACACCGCCCAGGCCCGTTTTGGCGCGACACCGCCCGGGCCCATTTAGGCGCGACACCGCCTGGGCCCATTTAGGCGCGACTCCGCCCGGGCCCATTTTGGCGCGGCACCGCCCAGGCTCATTTTGGGTTAGGGTTAGGGTTAGGGATAGGGTTAGGATTAGGGTTAGGGTTAGGGTTAGGGTTAGGGGTAGGGCCCATTTTGGCGCGACACCGCCCGGGCCCATTTAGGCGCGACACCGCCCGGGCCCATTTAGGCGCGACACCGCCCGGGCCCATTTTGGCGCGGCACCGCCCGGGCTCATTTTGGGTTAGGGTTAGGGTTAGGGTTAGGGTTAGGGTTAGGGTTAGGGTTAGGGTTAGGGTTAGGGCCCATTTTGGCGCGACACCGCCCGGGCCCATTTTGGCGCGACACCGCCCGGGCCCATTTAGGCGCGACACCGCCCGGGCCCATTTTGGCGCGAAACCGCCCGGGCCCATTTAGGCGCGACACCGCCCGGGCCGATTTTGGCGCGGCACCGCCCGGGCCCATTTAGGCGCGACACCGCCCGGGCTCATTTTGGGTTAGGGTTAGGGTTAGGGTTAGGGTTAGGTTTAGGGTTAGGGTTAGGGTTAGGGTTAAAGTTAGGGTTAGGGTTAGGGTTAGGGTTAGGGTTAGGCTGTACCTCCCCAGAGGACTGAAACCAGCTTGAATATATGCTACAAGAGTCTTGAGCACGTAGGTGCAGTATTACCAAGAGACTGAGCTGGATCACCTTCTTCATCTGCAAAGGTTAAGTCTGTGACTACCTCTGTTGGGCTCATTTAGGCGCGACAAGGCCCGGGCCCATTTTGGCGAGACACCGCCCGGGCCCATATTGGCGCGGCACCGCCCGGGCCCATTTAGGCGCGACACCGCACGGGCCCATTTAGGCGCAACACCGCCCGGGCCCATTTTGGCGCGGCACCGCCCGGGCCCATTTTGGCGCGACACCGCCCGGGCCCATTTTGGCGCGGCACCGCTCGGGCCCATTTAGGCGCGACACCGCCCGGGCCCATTTTGGCGCGGCACCGCCCGGGCCCATTTAGGCTCGGCACCGCTAGGGCCCAATTAGGCGCGGCACCGTCCGGGCCCATTTAGGCGCGGCACCGCCCGGGCCCATTTAGGCGGGACATAGCCTGGGCCCATTTTGGCGCGACACCGCACGGGCCCATTTTGGCGCGACACCGCCCGGGCCCATTTTGGGTTAGGGTTAGGGTTAGGGTTAGGGTTAGGGTTAGGGTTAGGGTTAGGGTTACGGCCCATTTTGGCGCGACATCGCCCGGGCCCATTTTGGCGCGACACCGCCCGGGCCCATTTTGGCGCGGCACCGCCCGGGCCCATTTAGGCGCGACACCGCCCGGGCCCATTTTGGCGCGACACCGCCCGGGCCCATTTTGGCGCGGCACCGCCCGGGCCCATTTAGGCGCGACACCGCCCGGGCCCATTTTGGCGCGACACCGCCCGGGCCCATATTGGCGCGGCACCGCCCGGGCCCATTTTGGCGCGGCACCGCCCGGGCCCATTTAGGCGCGACACCGCCCGGGCCCATTTTGGGTTAGGGTTAGGGTTAGGGATAGGGTTAGGGTTAGGGTTAGGGTTAGGGTTAGGGTTAGGGCCCATTTTGGCGCGATACCGCCCGGGCCCATTTTGGCGCGACACCGCCCGGGCCCATTTTGGCGCGAAACGTCCCGGGCCCATTTAGGCGCGACACCGCCCGGGCCGATTTTGGCGCGGCACCGCCCGGGCCCATTTAGGCGCGACACTGCCCGGGCCCATTTTGGCGCGGCACCGCCCGGGCTCATTTTGGGTTAGGGTTAGGGTTAGGGTTAGGGTTAGGGTTAGGGTTAGGGTTAGGGTTAGGGTTAGGGTTAGGGTTAGGGCCCATTTTGGCGTGACACCGCCCGCGCCCATTTTGGCGCTACACCGCCCGGGCCCATTTTGGCCCGGCACCGCCCGGGCCCATTTAGGCGCGACACTGCCCGGGCCCATTTTGGCGCGTCACCGACCGGGCCCATTTTGGCGCGGCACCGCCTGGGCCCATTTAGGCGCGACACCGCCCGGGCCCATTTTGGCGCGGCACCGCCTGGGCCCATTTAGGCGCGACACCGCCCGGGCCCATTTTGGCGAGACACCGCCCGGGCCCATTTTGGCGCGGCACCGCCTAGGCCCATTTAGGCGCGACACCGCCCGGGCCCATTTTGGCGAGACACCGCCCGGGCCCATTTTGGCGCGACACCGCGCGGGCCATTTAGGCGCGGCACCGCCCGGGGCCATTTAGGCGCGACACCGCCCGGGTCCATTTTGGCGCGACACCGCCCAGGGCCATTTAGGCGCGACACCGCCCGGGCCCATTTAGGCGCGACACCGCCCGGGCCCATTTTGACGCGAAACGTACCGGGCCCATTTAGGCGCGACACCGCCCGGGCCCATTTTGGTTTAGGGTTAGGGTTAGGGTTAGGGTTAGGGTTAGGGTTAGGGTTAGGGTTAGGGTTAGGGTTAGGGTTAGGGCCCATTTTGGCGCGATACCGCCTGGGCCCATTTTGGCGCGACACCGCCCGGGCCCATTTTGGCGCGAAACGTCCCGGGCCCATTTAGGCGCAACACCGCCCAGGCCGATTTTGTCGCGGCACCGCCCGGGCCCATTTAGGCGCGACACCGCCCGGGCCCATTTTGGCGCGGCACCGCCCGGGCTCATTTTGGGTTAGGGTTAGGGTTAGGGTTAGGGTTAGGGTTAGGGTTAGGGTTAGGGTTAGGGTTAGGGTTAGGGTTAGGGCCCATTTTGGCGTGACACCGCCCGCGCCAATTTTGGCGCGACACCGCCCGGGCCCATTTTGGCGCGGCACCGCCCGGGCCCGTTTAGGCGCGATACCTCCCGGGCCCATTTTGGCGTGACACCGCCCGGGCCCATTTTGGCGCGGCACCGCCCGGGCCCATTTAGGCGCGACACCGCCCGGGCCCATTTAGGCGCGACACCGCCCGGGCCCATTTTGGCGCGGCACCGCCCGGGCCCATTTAGGCGCGACACCGCCCGGGCCCATTTAGGCGTGACACCGCCCGGGCCCATTTAGGCGTGACACCGCCCGGGCCCATTTTGGCGCGGCACCGCCCGGGCCCATTTAGGCGCGAC
>CM072283.1:0-127500 GCA_036873955.1 Mergus octosetaceus | reverse complement strand
GCGCGACACCGCCCGGGCCCATTTTGGCGCGGCACCGCCCGGTCCCATTTAGGCGCGACACCGCCCGGGCCCATTTTGGCGCGACACCGCGCCGGCCCATTTAGGCGCGGCACCGCCCGGGCCCATGTAGGCGCGACACCGCCCGGGCCCATTTTGGCGCGGCACCGCCCAGGGCCATTTAGGCGCGACACCGCCCGGGCCCATTTAGGAGCGACACTGCCGGGGCCCATTTTGGCGCCACACCGCCCGGGCCCATATTGGCGCGGCACCGCCCGGGCCCATTTTGGCGCGGCACCGCCCGGGCCCATTTAGGCGCGACACCGCCCGGGCCCATTTTGGGTTAGGGTTAGGGTTAGGGATAGGGTTAGGGTTAGGGTTAGGGTTAGGGTTAGGGTTAGGGTTAGGGTTAGGGCCCATTTTGGCGCGATACCGCCCGGGCCCATTTTGGCGCGACACCGCCCGGGCCCATTTTGGCGCGAAACGTCCCGGGCCCATTTAGGCGCGACACCGCCCGGGCCGATTTTGGCGCGGTACCGCCCGGGCCCATTTAGGCGCGACACCGCCCGGGCCCATTTTGGCGCGGCACCGCCCGGGCTCATTTTGGGTTAGGGTTAGGGTTAGGGTTAGGGTTAGGGTTAGGGTTAGGGTTAGGGTTAGGGTTAGGGTTAGGGTTAGGGTTAGGGTTAGGGTTAGGGCCCATTTTGGCGTGACACCGCCCGCGCCCATTTTGGCGCGACACCGCCCGGGCCCATTTTGGCCCGGAACCGCCCGGGCCCATTTAGGCGCGACACTGCCCGGGCCCATTTTGGCGCGGCACCGCCCGGGCTCATTTTGGGTTAGGGTTAGGGTTAGGGTTAGGGTTAGGGTTAGGGTTAGGGTTAGGGATAGGGTTAGGGTTAGGGCCCATTTTGGCGCGACACCGCCCGGGCCCATTTAAGCGCGACAGCGCCCGGGCCCATTTTGGCGCGGCACCGCCCGGGCCCGTTTAGGCGCGACACCGCCCGGGCCCATTTTGGCGTGACACCGCACGGGCCCATTTTGGCGAGGCACCGCCCGGGCCCATTTAGGCGCGACACCGCCCGGGCCCATTTTGGCGCGGCACCGCCCGGGCCCATTTAGGCGCGACACCGCCCGGGCCCATTTAGGTGCGACACCGCCCGGGCCCATTTTGGCGCGACACCGCCCGGGCCCATATTGGCGCGGCACCGCCCGGGCCCATTTTGGCGCGGCACCGCCCGGGCCCGTTTAGGCGGGACACCGCCCGGGCCCTTTTAGGCGCGACACCGCCCAGGCCCGTTTTGGCGCGACACCGCCCAGGCCCATTTAGGCGCGACACCGCCTGGGCCCATTTAGGCGCGACACCGCCCGGGCCCATTTTGTCGCGGCACCGCCCAGGCTCATTTTGGGTTAGGGTTAGGGTTAGGGATAGGGTTAGGATTAGGGTTAGGGTTATGGTTAGGGTTAGGGTTAGGGCCCATTTTGGCGCGACACCGCCCGGGCCCATTTAGGCGCGGCACCGCCCGGGGCCATTTAGGCGCGACACCGCCCGGGCCCATTTTGGCGCGGCACCGCCTGGGCCCATTTAGGCGCGACACCGCCCGGGCCCATTTTGGCGAGACACCGCCCGGGCCCATTTTGGCGCGACACCGCGCGGGCCATTTAGGCGCGGTACCGCCCGGGGCCATTTAGGCGCGACACCGCCCGGGTCCATTTTGGCGCGACACCGCCCAGGGCCATTTAGGCGCGACACCGCCCGGGCCCATTTAGGCGCGACACCGCCCGGGCCCATTTTGGCGCGACACCGCCCGGGCCCATATTGGCGCGGCACCGCCCGGGCCCATTTTGGCGCGGCACCGCCCGGGCCCATTTAGGCGCTACACCGCCCGGGCCCATTTTGGGTTAGGGTTAGGGTTAGGGTTAGGGTTAGGGTTAGGGTTAGGGTTAGGGTTAGGGTTAGGGTTAGGGCCCATTTTGGCGCGATACCGCCCGGGCCCATTTTGGCGCGACACCGCCCGGGCCCATTTTGGCGCGAAACGTCCCGGGCCCATTTAGGCGCAACACCGCCCGGGCCGATTTTGGCGCGGCACCGCCCGGGCCCATTTAGGCGCGACACCGCCCGGGCCCATTTTGGCGCGGCACCGCCTGGGCCCATTTAGGCGCGACACCGCCCGGGCCCATTTTGGCGAGACACCGCCCGGGCCCATTTTGGCGCGACACCGCGCGGGCCATTTAGGCGCGGTACCGCCCGGGGCCATTTAGGCGCGACACCGCCCGGGTCCATTTTGGCGCGACACCGCCCAGGGCCATTTAGGCGCGACACCGCCCGGGCCCATTTAGGCGCGACACCGCCCGGGCCCATTTTGGGTTAGGGTTAGGGTTAGGGTTAGGGATAGGGTTAGGGTTAGGGTTAGGGTTAGGGTTAGGGTTAGGGTTAGGGTTAGGGTTAGGGTTAGGGTTAGGGTTAGGGTTAGGGCCCATTTTGGCGCGATACCGCCCGGGCCCATTTTGGCGCGACACCGCCCGGGCCCATTTTGGCGCGAAACGTCCCGGGCCCATTTAGGCGCGACACCGCCCGGGCCGGTTTTGGCGCGACACCGCCCGGGTCCATTTAGGCGCGACACCGCCCGGGCCCATTTAGGCGCGACACCGCCCGGGCCCATTTTGGCGCGATACCGCCCGGGCCCATTTAGGCGCGGCACCGCCCGGGGCCAGTTAGGCGCGACACCGCCCGGGCCCATTTTGGCGCGGCACCGCCCGGGCTCATTTTGGGTTAGGGTTAGGGTTAGGGTTAGGGTTAGGGTTAGGGTTAGGGTTAGGGTTAGGGTTAGGGTTAGGGTTAGGGCCCATTTTGGCGCGACACTGCCCGGGCCCATTTTGGCGCGACACCGCCCGGGCCCATTTTGGCGCGACACCGCCCGGGCCCTTTTAGGCGCGACACCGCCCAGGCCCGTTTTGGCGCGACACCGCCTGGGCCCATTTAGGCGCGACACCGCCCGGGCCCATTTTGGCGCGATACCGCCCGGGCCCATTTAGGCGCGGCACCGCCCGGGGCCAGTTAGGCGCGACACCGCCCGGGCCCATTTTGGCGCGGCACCGCCCGGTCCCATTTAGGCGCGACACCGCCCGGGCCCATTTTGGCGCGACACCGCGCCGGCCCATTTAGGCGCGGCACCGCCCGGGCCCATTTAGGCGCGACACCGCCCGGGCCCATTTTGGCGCGGCACCGCCCAGGGCCATTTAGGCGCGACACCGCCCGGGCCCATTTAGGAGCGACACTGCCGGGGCCCATTTTGGCGCGACACCGCCCGGGCCCATATTGGCGCGGCACCGCCCGGGCCCATTTTGGCGCGGCACCGCCCGGGCCCATTTAGGCGCGACACCGCCCGGGCCCATTTTGGGTTAGGGTTAGGGTTAGGGATAGGGTTAGGGTTAGGGTTAGGGTTAGGGTTAGGGTTAGGGTTAGGGTTAGGGTTAGGGCCCATTTTGGCGCGATACCGCCCGGGCCCATTTTGGCGCGACACCGCCCGGGCCCATTTTGGCGCGAAACGTCCCGGGCCCATTTAGGCGCGACACCGCCCGGGCCGATTTTGGCGCGGTACCGCCCGGGCCCATTTAGGCACGACACCGCCCGGGCCCATTTTGGCGCGGCACCGCCCGGGCTCATTTTGGGTTAGGGTTAGGGTTAGGGTTAGGGTTAGGGTTAGGGTTAGGGTTAGGGTTAGGGTTAGGGTTAGGGCCCATTTTGGCGTGACACCGCCCGCGCCCATTTTGGCGCGACACCGCCCGGGCCCATTTTGGCCCGGAACCGCCCGGGCCCATTTAGGCGCGACACTGCCCGGGCTCATTTTGGCGCGGCACCGCCCGGGCTCATTTTGGGTTAGGGTTAGGGTTAGGGTTAGGGTTAGGGTTAGGGTTAGGGATAGGGTTAGGGTTAGGGCCCATTTTGGCGCGACACCGCCCGGGCCCATTTAAGCGCGACAGCGCCCGGGCCCATTTTGGCGCGGCACCGCCCGGGCCCGTTTAGGCGCGACACCGCCCGGGCCCATTTTGGCGTGACACCGCACGGGCCCATTTTGGCGAGGCACCGCCCGGGCCCATTTAGGCGCGACACCGCCCGGGCCCATTTTGGCGCGGCACCGCCCGGGCCCATTTAGGCGCGACACCGCCCGGGCCCATTTAGGTGCGACACCGCCCGGGCCCATTTTGGCGCGACACCGCCCGGGCCCATATTGGCGCGGCACCGCCCGGGCCCATTTTGGCGCGGCACCGCCCGGGCCCGTTTAGGCGCGACACCGCCCGGGCCCTTTTAGGCGCGACACCGCCCAGGCCCGTTTTGGCGCGACACCGCCCAGGCCCATTTAGGCGCGACACCGCCTGGGCCCATTTAGGCGCGACACCGCCCGGGCCCATTTTGTCGCGGCACCGCCCAGGCTCATTTTGGGTTAGGGTTAGGGTTAGGGATAGGGTTAGGATTAGGGTTAGGGTTATGGTTAGGGTTAGGGTTAAAGCCCATTTTGGCGCGACACCGCCCGGGCCCATTTAGGCGCGGCACCGCCCGGGGCCATTTAGGCGCGACACCGCCCGGGCCCATTTTGGCGCGGCACCGCCTGGGCCCATTTAGGCGCGACACCGCCCGGGCCCATTTTGGCGAGACACCGCCCGGGCCCATTTTGGCGCGACACCGCGCGGGCCATTTAGGCGCGGTACCGCCCGGGGCCATTTAGGCGCGACACCGCCCGGGTCCATTTTGGCGCGACACCGCCCAGGGCCATTTAGGCGCGACACCGCCCGGGCCCATTTAGGCGCGACACCGCCCGGGCCCATTTTGGCGCGACACCGCCCGGGCCCATATTGGCGCGGCACCGCCCGGGCCCATTTTGTCGCGGCACCGCCCGGGCCCATTTAGGCGCGACACCGCCCGGGCCCATTTTGGGTTAGGGTTAGGGTTAGGGTTAGGGTTAGGGTTAGGGTTAGGGTTAGGGTTAGGGCCCATTTTGGCGCGATACCGCCCGGGCCCATTTTGGCGCGACACCGCCCGGGCCCATTTTGGCGCGAAACGTCCCGGGCCCATTTAGGCGCAACACCGCCCGGGCCGATTTTGGCGCGGCACCGCCCGGGCCCATTTAGGCGCGACACCGCCCGGGCCCATTTTGGCGCGGCACCGCCTGGGCCCATTTATGCGCGACACCGCCCGGGCCCATTTTGGCGAGACACCGCCCGGGCCCATTTTGGCGCGACACCGCGCGGGCCATTTAGGCGCGGTACCGCCCGGGGCCATTTAGGCGCGACACCGCCCGGGTCCATTTTGGCGCGACACCGCCCAGGGCCATTTAGGCGCGACACCGCCCGGGCCCATTTAGGCGCGACACCGCCCGGGCCCATTTTGGGTTAGGGTTAGGGTTAGGGTTAGGGTTAGGGTTAGGGTTAGGGTTAGGGTTAGGGTTAGGGTTAGGGTTAGGGTTAGGGTTAGGGTTAGGGTTAGGGCCCATTTTGATGCGATACCGCCCGGGCCCATTGTGGCGCGACACCGCCCGGGCCCATTTTGGCGCGAAACGTCCCGGGCCCATTTAGGCGCAACACCGCCCGGGCCGATTTTGGCGCGGCACCGCCCGGGGCCATTTAGGCGCGACACCGCCCGGGCCCATTTTGGCGCGGCACCGCCTGGGCCCATTTAGGCGCGACACCGCCCGGGCCCATTTTGGCGCGACACCGCCCGGGCCCATATTGGCGCGGCACCGCCCGGGCCCATTTTGTCGCGGCACCGCCTTGGCCCGTTTAGGCGCGACACCGCCCGGGCCCTTTTAGGCGCGACACCGCCCAGGCCCGTTTTGGCGCGACACCGCCCAGGCCCATTTAGGCTCGACACCGCCTGGGCCCATTTAGGCGCGACACCGCCCGGGCCCATTTTGTCGCGGCACCGCCCAGGCTCATTTTGGGTTAGGGTTAGGGTTAGGGATAGGGTTAGGATTAGGGTTAGGGTTATGGTTAGGGTTAGGGTTAGGGCCCATTTTGGCGCGACACCGCCCGGGCCCATTTAGGCGCGGCACCGCCCGGGGCCATTTAGGCGCGACACCGCCCGGGCCCATTTTGGCGCGGCACCGCCTGGGCCCATTTAGGCGCGACACTGCCCGGGCCCATTTTGGCGAGACACCGCCCGGGCCCATTTTGGCGCGGCACCGCCCGGACCCATATTGGCGCGGCACCGCCCGGGCCCATTTTGGCGCGGCACCGCCCGTGCCCATTTAGGCGCGACACCGCCCGGGCCCATTTTGGGTTAGGGTTAGGGTTAGGGTTAGGGTTATGGTTAGGGTTAGGGTTAGGGTTAGGGTTAGGGTTAGGGTTAGGGTTAGGGTTAGGGTTAGGGTTAGGGCCCATTTTGGCGCGATACCGCCCGGGCCCATTTTGGCGCGACACCGCCCGGGCCCATTTTGGCGCGAAACGTCCCGGGCCCATTTAGGCGCAACACCGCCCGGGCCGATTTTGGCGCGGCACAGCCCGGGGCCATTTAGGCGCGACACCGCCCGGGCCCATTTTGGCGCGGCACCGCCTGGGCCCATTTAGGCGCGACACCGCCCGGGCCCATTTTGGCGAGACACCGCCCGGGCCCATTTTGGCGCGACACCGCGCGGGCCATGTAGGCGCGGTACCGCCCGGGGCCATTTAGGCGCGACACCGCCCGGGTCCATTTTGGCGCGACACCGCCCAGGGCCATTTAGGCGCGACACCGCCCGGGCCCATTTAGGCGCGACACCGCCCGGGCCCATTTTGGCGCGACACCGCCCGGGCCCATATTGGCGCGGAACCGCCCGGGCCCATTTTGGCGCGGCACCGCCCGGGGCCATTTAGGCGCGACACCGCCCGGGCCCATTTTTTAGGGTTAGGGTTAGGGTTAGGGTTAGGGTTAGGGTTAGGGTTAGGGTTAGGGTTAGGGTTAGGGTTAGGGCCCATTTTGGCGCGATACCGCCCGGGCCGATTTTGGCGCGGCACCGCCCGGGGCCATTTAGGCGCGACACCGCCCGGGCCCATTTTGGCGCGGCACCGCCTGGGCCCATTTAGGCGCGACACCGCCCGGGCCCATTTTGGCGCGACACCGCCCGGGCCCATATTGGCGCGGCACCGCCCGGGCCCATTTTGTCGCGGCACCGCCTTGGCCCGTTTAGGCGCGACACCGCCCGGGCCCTTTTAGGCGCGACACCGCCCAGGCCCGTTTTGGCGCGACACCGCCCAGGCCCATTTAGGCTCGACACCGCCTGGGCCCATTTAGGCGCGACACCGCCCGGGCCCATTTTGTCGCGGCACCGCCCAGGCTCATTTTGGGTTAGGGTTAGGGTTAGGGATAGGGTTAGGATTAGGGTTAGGGTTATGGTTAGGGTTAGGGTTAGGGCCCATTTTGGCGCGACACCGCCCGGGCCCATTTAGGCGCGGCACCGCCCGGGGCCATTTAGGCGCGACACCGCCCGGGCCCATTTTGGCGCGGCACCGCCTGGGCCCATTTAGGCGCGACACTGCCCGGGCCCATTTTGGCGAGACACCGCCCGGGCCCATTTTGGCGCGGCACCGCCCGGACCCATATTGGCGCGGCACCGCCCGGGCCCATTTTGGCGCGGCACCGCCCGTGCCCATTTAGGCGCGACACCGCCCGGGCCCATTTTGGGTTAGGGTTAGGGTTAGGGTTAGGGTTATGGTTAGGGTTAGGGTTAGGGTTAGGGTTAGGGTTAGGGTTAGGGTTAGGGTTAGGGTTAGGGTTAGGGCCCATTTTGGCGCGATACCGCCCGGGCCCATTTTGGCGCGACACCGCCCGGGCCCATTTTGGCGCGAAACGTCCCGGGCCCATTTAGGCGCAACACCGCCCGGGCCGATTTTGGCGCGGCACAGCCCGGGGCCATTTAGGCGCGACACCGCCCGGGCCCATTTTGGCGCGGCACCGCCTGGGCCCATTTAGGCGCGACACCGCCCGGGCCCATTTTGGCGAGACACCGCCCGGGCCCATTTTGGCGCGACACCGCGCGGGCCATGTAGGCGCGGTACCGCCCGGGGCCATTTAGGCGCGACACCGCCCGGGTCCATTTTGGCGCGACACCGCCCAGGGCCATTTAGGCGCGACACCGCCCGGGCCCATTTAGGCGCGACACCGCCCGGGCCCATTTTGGCGCGACACCGCCCGGGCCCATATTGGCGCGGAACCGCCCGGGCCCATTTTGGCGCGGCACCGCCCGGGGCCATTTAGGCGCGACACCGCCCGGGCCCATTTTTTAGGGTTAGGGTTAGGGTTAGGGTTAGGGTTAGGGTTAGGGTTAGGGTTAGGGTTAGGGTTAGGGTTAGGGCCCATTTTGGCGCGATACCGCCCGGGCCCATTTTGGCGCGACACCGCCCGGGCCCATTTTGGCGCGAAACGTCCCGGGCCCATTTAGGCGCAACACCGCCCGGGCCGATTTTGGCGCGGCACCGCCCGGGCCCATTTAGGCGCGACACCGCCCGGGCCCATTTTGGCGCGGCACCGCCTGGGCCCATTTAGGCGCGACACCGCCCGGGCCCATTTTGGCGAGACACCGCCCGGGCCCATTTTGGGTTAGGGTTAGGGTTAGGGTTAGGGTTAGGGTTAGGGTTAGGGTTAGGGCCCATTTTGGCGCGATACCGCCCGGGCCCATTTTGGCGCGACACCGCCCGGGCCCATTTTGGCGCGAAACGTCCCGGGCCCATTTAGGCGCAACACCGCCCGGGCCGATTTTGGCGCGGCACCGCCCGGGGCCATTTAGGCGCGACACCGCCCGGGCCCATTTTGGCGCGGCACCGCCCGGGCCCATTTAGGCGCGACACCGCCCGGGCCCATTTTGGGTTAGGGTTAGGGTTAGGGTTAGGGTTAGGGTTAGGGTTAGGGTTAGGGTTAGGGTTAGGGTTAGGGCCCATTTTGGCGCGATACCGCCCGGGCCCATTTTGGCGCGACACCGCCCGGGCCCATTTTGGCGCGAAACGTCCCAGGCCCATTTAGGCGCAACACCGCCCGGGCCGATTTTGGCGCGGCACCGCCCGGGCTCATTTAGGCGCGACACCGCCCGGGCCCATTTTGGCGCGGCAACGCCCGGGCTCATTTTGGGTTAGGGTTAGGGTTAGGGTTAGGGTTAGGGTTAGGGTTAGGGTTAGGGTTAGGGTTAGGGTTAGGGTTAGGGTTAGGGTTAGGGTTAGGGTTAGGGCCCATTTTGGCGTGACACCGTCCGCGCCCATTTTGGCGCGACACCGCCCGGGCCCATTTTGGCCCGGCACCGCCCGGGCCCATTTAGGCGGGACACTGCCCGGGCCCATTTTGGCTCGGCACCGCCCGGGCTCATTTTGGGTTAGGGTTAGGGTTAGGGTTAGGGTTAGGGTTAGGGTTAGGGTTAGGGTTAGGGTTAGGGCCCATTTTGGCGCGACACCGCCCGGGCCCATTTAGGCGCGGCACCGCCCGGACCCATTTAGGAGCGGCACCGCCCGGACCCATTTAGGCGCGGCACCGCCCGGACCCATTTAGGCGCGGCTCCGCCCGGACCCATTTAGGAGCGGCACCGCCCGGACCCATTTAGGCGCGGCACCGCCCGGACCCATTTAGGCGCTGCACCGCCCGGACCCATTTAGGCGCGGCACCGCCCGGACCCATTTAGGCGCGGCACCGCCCGGACCCATTTAGGAGCGGCACCGCCCGGACCCATTTAGGAGCGGCACCGCCCGGACCCATTTAGGCGCTGCACCGCCCGGACCCATTTAGGCGCGGCACCGCCCGGAATTATTTTGGAGCGGCACCGCCCGGACCCATTTAGGCGCGGCACCGCCCGGACCCATTTTGGAGCGGCACCGCCCGGACCCATTTAGGCGCGGCACCGCCCGGACCCATTTAGGCGCGGCACCGCCCGGACCCATTTAGGAGCGGCACCGCCCGGACCCATTTAGGCGCGGCACCGCCCGGAATTATTTTGCAGCGGCACCGCCCGGACCCATTTAGGCGCGGCACCGCCCGGACCCATTTAGGCGCGGCACCGCACGGACCCATTTAGGCGCTGCACCGCCCGGACCCATTTAGGAGCGGCACTGCCCGGACCCATTTAAGCGCGGCACCGCCCGGACCCATTTAGGCGCGGCACCGCCCGGACCCATTTAGGCGCTGCACCGCCCGGACCCATTTAGGCGCGGCACCGCCCGGACCCATTTAGGCGCTGCACCGCCCGGACCCATTTAGGCGCGGCACCGCCCGGACCCATTTAGGCGCGGCACCGCCCGGACCCATTTAGGAGCGGCAACGCCTGGACCCATTTAGGCGCGGCACCGCCCGGACCCATTTAGGCGCGGCACCGCCCGGAATTATTTTGCAGCGGCACCGCCCGGACCCATTTAGGCGCGGCACCGCCCGGACCCATTTAGGCGCTGCACCGCCCGGACCCATTTAGGCGCGGCACCGCCCGGACCCATTTAGGCGCGGCACCGCCCGGAATTATTTTGGAGCGGCACCGCCCGGACCCATTTAGGCGCGGCACCGCCCGGACCCATTTAGGCGCGGCACCGCCCGGAATTATTTTGCAGCGGCACCGCCCGGACCCATTTAGGCGCGGCACCGCCCGGAATTATTTTGGAGCGGCACCGCCCGGACCCATTTAGGCGCGGCACCGCTCGGACCCATTTAGGCGCGGCACCGCCCGGACCCATTTAGGCGCGGCACCGCCCGGACCCATTTAGGCGCGGCACCGCCCGGACCCATTTAGGCGCGGCACCGCCCGGAATTATTTTGCAGCGGCACCGCCCGGACCCATTTAGGCGCGGCACCGCCCGGACCCATTTAGGCGCGGCACCGCCTGGACCCATTTAGGCGCTGCACCGCCCGGACCCATTTAGGCGCGGCACCGCCCGGACCCATTTAGGAGCGGCACCGCCCGGACCCATTTAGGCGCGGCACCGCCCGGACCCATTTAGGAGCGGCACCGCCCGGACCCATTTAGGAGCGGCACCGCCCGGACCCATTTAGGCGCGGCACCGCCCGGACCCATTTAGGCGCTGCACCGCCCGGACCCATTTAGGCGCGGCACCGCCCGGACCCATTTAGGCGCGGCACCGCCCGGAATTATTTTGCAGCGGAACCGCCCGGACCCATTTAGGCGCGGCACCGCCCGGATAATTTAGGCGCTGCACTGCCCGGACCCATTTAGGCGCGGCACCGCCCGGACCCATTTAGGCGCGGCACCGCCCGGAATTATTTTGGAGCGGCACCGCCCGGACCCATTTAGGCGCGGCACCGCCCGGACCCATTTAGGCGCGGCACCGCCCGGACCCATTTAGGCGCGGCACCGCTCGGACCCATTTAGGAGCGGCACCGCCCGGACCCATTTAGGCGCGGCACCGCCCGGACCCATTTAGGCGCTGCACCGCCCGGACCCATTTAGGCGCGGCACCGCCCGGACCCATTTAGGCGCGGCACCGCCCGGACCCATTTAGGAGCGGCACCGCCCGGACCCATTTAGGAGCGGCACCGCCCGGACCCATTTAGGCGCTGCACCGCCCGGACCCATTTAGGCGCGGCACCGCCCGGAATTATTTTGGAGCGGCACCGCCCGGACCCATTTAGGCGCGGCACCGCCCGGACCCATTTATGCGCGGCACCGCCCGGACCCATTTAGGCGCGGCACCGCCCGGACCCATTTAGGCGCGGCACCGCCCGGACCCATTTAGGAGCGGCACCGCCCGGACCCATTTAGGCGCGGCACCGCCCGGAATTATTTTGCAGCGGCACCGCCCGGACCCATTTAGGCGCGGCACCGCCCGGACCCATTTAGGCGCGGCACCGCACGGACCCATTTAGGCGCTGCACCGCCCGGACCCATTTAGGAGCGGCACCGCCCGGACCCATTTAAGCGCGGCACCGCCCGGACCCATTTAGGCGCGGCACCGCCCGGACCCATTTAGGCGCTGCACCGCCCGGACCCATTTAGGCGCGGCACCGCCCGGACCCATTTAGGCGCTGCACCGCCCGGACCCATTTAGGCGCGGCACCGCCCGGACCCATTTAGGCGCGGCACCGCCCGGACCCATTTAGGAGCGGCACCGCCTGGACCCATTTAGGCGCGGCACCGCCCGGACCCATTTAGGCGCGGCACCGCCCGGAATTATTTTGCAGCGGCACCGCCCGGACCCATTTAGGCGCGGCACCGCCCGGACCCATTTAGGCGCTGCACCGCCCGGACCCATTTAGGCGCGGCACCGCCCGGACCCATTTAGGCGCGGCACCGCCCGGAATTATTTTGGAGCGGCACCGCCCGGACCCATTTAGGCGCGGCACCGCCCGGAATTATTTTGCAGCGGCACCGCCCGGACCCATTTAGGCGCGGCACCGCCCGGAATTATTTTGGAGCGGCACCGCCCGGACCCATTTAGGCGCGGCACCGCTCGGACCCATTTAGGCGCGGCACCGCCCGGACCCATTTAGGCGCGGCACCGCCCGGACCCATTTAGGCGCGGCACCGCCCGGAATTATTTTGCAGCGGCACCGCCCGGACCCATTTAGGCGCGGCACCGCCCGGACCCATTTAGGCGCGGCACCGCCCGGACCCATTTAGGCGCTGCACCGCCCGGACCCATTTAGGCGCGGCACCGCCCGGACCCATTTAGGAGCGGCACCGCCCGGACCCATTTAGGCGCGGCACCGCCCGGACCCATTTAGGAGCGGCACCGCCCGGACCCATTTAGGCGCGGCACCGCCCGGACCCATTTAGGCGCTGCACCGCCCGGACCCATTTAGGCGCGGCACCGCCCGGACCCATTTAGGCGCGGCACCGCCCGGAATTATTTTGCAGCGGAACCGCCCGGACCCATTTAGGCGCGGCACCGCCCGGATAATTTAGGCGCTGCACCGCCCGGACCCATTTAGGCGCGGCACCGCCCGGACCCATTTAGGCGCGGCACCGCCCGGAATTATTTTGGAGCGGCACCGCCCGGACCCATTTAGGCGCGGCACCGCCCGGACCCATTTAGGCGCGGCACCGCCCGGACCCATTTAGGCGCTGCACCGCCCGGACCCATTTAGGCGCGGCACCGCCCGGAATTATTTTGGAGCGGCACCGCCCGGACCCATTTAGGCGCGGCACCGCCCGGACCCATTTAGGCGCAGCACCGCCCGGAATTATTTTGCAGCGGCACCGCCCGGACCCATTTAGGCGCGGCACCGCCCGGAATTATTTTGGAGCGGCACCGCCCGGACCCATTTAGGCGCGGCACCGCTCGGACCCATTTAGGCGCGGCACCGCCCGGACCCATTTAGGCGCGGCACCGCCCGGAATTATTTTGGAGCGGCACCGCCCGGACCCATTTAGGCGCGGCACCGCCCGGACCCATTTAGGCGCGGCACCGCCCGGACCAATTAAGGCGCTGCACCGCCCGGACCCATTTAGGCGCGGCACCGCCCGGACCCATTTAGGAGCGGCACCGCCCGGACCCATTTAGGCGCGGCACCGCCCGGACCCATTTAGGCGCGGCACCGCCCGGAATTATTTTGCAGCGGCACCGCCCGGACCCATTTAGGCGCGGCACCGCCCGGACCCATTTAGGCGCGGCACCGCCCGGAATTATTTTGCAGCGGCACCGCCCGGACCCATTTAGGCGCGGCACCGCCCGGACCCATTTCGGCGCGGCACCGCCCGGACCCATTTAGGCGCGGCACCGCCCGGAATTATTTTGCAGCGGCACCGCCCGGACCCATTTAGGCGCGGCACCGCCCGGACCCATTTAGGCGCTGCACCGCCCGGACCCATTTAGGCGCGGCACCGCCCGGACCCATTTAGGCGCGGCACCGCCCGGAATTATTTTGGAGCGGCACCGCCCGGACCCATTTAGGCGCGGCACCGCCCGGACCCATTTAGGCGCGGCACCGCCCGGAATTATTTTGCAGTGGCACCGCCCGGACCCATTTAGGCGCGGCACCGCCCGGAATTATTTTGGAGCGGCACCGCCCGGACCCATTTAGGCGCGGCACCGCTCGGACCCATTTAGGCGCGGCACCGCCCGGACCCATTTAGGCGCGGCACCGCCCGGACCCATTTAGGCGCGGCACCGCCCGGAATTATTTTGCAGCGGCACCGCCCGGACCCATTTAGGCGCGGCACCGCCCGGACCCATTTAGGCGCGGCACCGCCCGGAATTATTTTGCAGCGGCACCGCCCGGACCCATTTAGGCGCGGCACCGCCCGGACCCATTTCGGCGCGGCACCGCCCGGACCCATTTAGGCGCGGCACCGCCCGGAATTATTTTGCAGCGGCACCGCCCGGACCCATTTAGGCGCGGCACCGCCCGGACCCATTTAGGCGCTGCACCGCCCGGACCCATTTAGGCGCGGCACCGCCCGGACCCATTTAGGCGCGGCACCGCCCGGAATTATTTTGGAGCGGCACCGCCCGGACCCATTTAGGCGCGGCACCGCCCGGACCCATTTAGGCGCGGCACCGCCCGGAATTATTTTGCAGTGGCACCGCCCGGACCCATTTAGGCGCGGCACCGCCCGGAATTATTTTGGAGCGGCACCGCCCGGACCCATTTAGGCGCGGCACCGCTCGGACCCATTTAGGCGCGGCACCGCCCGGACCCATTTAGGCGCGGCACCGCCCGGACCCATTTAGGAGCGGCACCGCCCGGAATTATTTTGCAGCGGCACCGCCCGGACCCATTTAGGCGCGGCACCGCCCGGACCCATTTAGGCGCTGCACCGCCCGGACCCATTTAGGCGCGGCACCGCCCGGACCCATTTAGGAGCGGCACCGCCCGGACCCATTTAGGCGCGGCACCGCCCGGACCCATTTAGGAGCGGCACCGCCCGGACCCATTTAGGCGCGGCACCGCCCGGACCCATTTAGGCGCGGCACCGCCCGGACCCATTTAGGAGCGGCACCGCCCGGACCCATTTAGGCGCGGCACCGCCCGGACCCATTTAGGCGCGGCACCGCCCGGAATTATTTTGCAGCGGCACCGCCCGGACCCATTTAGGCGCGGCACCGCCCGGATCATTTAGGCGCTGCACCGCCCGGACCCATTTAGGCGCGGCACCGCCCGGAATTATTTTGGAGCGGCACCGCCCGGACCCATTTAGGCGCGGCACCGCCCGGACCCATTTAGGCGCGGCACCGCCCGGAATTATTTTGGAGCGGCACCGCCCGGACCCATTTAGGCGCGGCACCGCCCGGACCCATTTAGGCGCGGCACCGCCCGGAATTATTTTGCAGCGGCACCGCCCGGACCCATTTAGGCGCGGCACCGCCCGGAATTATTTTGGAGCGGCACCGCCCGGACCCATTTAGGCGCGGCACCGCTCGGACCCATTTAGGCGCGGCACCGCCCGGACCCATTTAGGCGCGGCACCGCCCGGACCCATTTAGGAGCGGCACCGCCCGGAATTATTTTGCAGCGGCACCGCCCGGACCCATTTAGGCGCGGCACCGCCCGGACCCATTTAGGCGCGGCACCGCCCGGACCCATTTAGGCGCTGCACCGCCCGGACCCATTTAGGCGCGGCACCGCCCGGACCCATTTAGGCGCGGCACCGCCCGGACCCATTTAGGAGCGGCACCGCCCGGACCCATTTAGGCGCGGCACCGCCCGGACCCATTTAGGAGCGGCACCGCCCGGACCCATTTAGGCGCTGCACCGCCCGGACCCATTTAGGCGCGGCACCGCCCGGACCCATTTAGGCGCGGCACCGCCCGGAATTATTTTGCAGCGGCACCGCCCGGACCCATTTAGGCGCGGCACCGCCCGGATCATTTAGGCGCTGCACCGCCCGGACCTATTTAGGAGCGGCACCGCCCGGACCCATTTAGGCGCGGCACCGCCCAGACCCATTTAGGCGAGGCACCGCCCGGACCCATTTAGGCGCTGCACCGCCCTGACCCATTTAGGCGCGGCACCGCCCGGACCCATTTAGGCGCGGCACCGCCCGGAATTATTTTGCAGCGGCACCGCCCGGACCCATTTAGGCGCGGCACCGCCCGGACCCATTTAGGCGCGGCACCGCCCGGACCCATTTAGGAGCGGCACCGCCCGGACCCATTTAGGCGCGGCACCGCCCGGACCCATTTAGGCGCGGCACCGCCCGGACCCATTTAGGCGCGGCACCGCCCGGAATTATTTTGCAGCGGCACCGCCCGGACCCATTTAGGCGCGGCACCGCCCGGACCCATTTAGGCGCGGCACCGCCCGGACCCATTTAGGAGCGGCACCGCCCGGACCCATTTAGGCGCGGCACCGCCCGGACCCATTTAGGCGAGGCACCGCCCGGACCCATTTAGGCGCTGCACCGCCCGGACCCATTTAGGCGCGGCACCGCCCGGACCCATTTAGGCGCGGCACCGCCCGGAATTATTTTGCAGCGGCACCGCCCGGACCCATTTAGGCGCGGCACCGCCCGGACCCATTTAGGCGCGGCACCGCCCGGACCCATTTAGGAGCGGCACCGCCCGGACCCATTTAGGCGCGGCACCGCCTGGACCCATTTAGGCGCGGCACCGCCCGGAATTATTTTGCAGCGGCACCGCCCGGACCCATTTAGGCGCGGGACCGCCCGGACCCATTTAGGCGCGGCACCGCCCGGAATTATTTTGGAGCGGCACCGCCCGGACCCATTTAGGCGCGGCACCGCCCGGACCCATTTAGGCGCGGCACCGCCCGGACCCATTTAGGAGCGGCACCGCCCGGACCCATTTAGGCGCGGCACCGCCCGGACCCATTTAGGCGCTGCACCGCCCGGACCCATTTAGGCGCGGCACCGCCCGGACCCATTTAGGAGCGGCACCGCCCGGACCCATTTAGGCGCGGCACCGCCCGGACCCATTTAGGCGCGGCACCGCCCGGAATTATTTAGGCGCGGCACCGCCCGGAATTATTTTGGAGCGGCACCGCCCGGACCCATTTAGGCGCGGCACCGCCCGGACCCATTTAGGCGCTGCACCGCCCGGACCCATTTAGGCGCGGCACCGCCCGGACCCATTTAGGCGCGGCACCGCCCGGACCCATTTAGGAGCGGCACCGCCCGGACCCATTTAGGCGCTGCACCGCCCGGACCCATTTAGGCGCGGCACCGCCCGGACCCATTTAGGCGCTGCACCGCCCGGACCCATTTAGGCGCGGCACCGCCCGGACCCATTTAGGCGCGGCACCGCCCGGAATTATTTTGGAGCGGCACCGCCCGGACCCATTTAGGCGCGGCACCGCCCGGACCCATTTAGGCGCGGCACCGCTCGGACCCATTTAGGCGCGGCACCGCCCGGACCCATTTAGGCGCGGCACCGCCCGGACCCATTTAGGCGCGGCACCGCCCGGACCCATTTAGGCGCGGCACCGCCCGGAATTATTTTGCAGCGGCACCGCCCGGACCCATTTAGGCGCGGCACCGCCCGGACCCATTTAGGCGCTGCACCGCCCGGACCCATTTAGGCGCGGCACC
Organism: Mergus octosetaceus; assembly: GCA_036873955.1. NCBI lineage: Eukaryota > Metazoa > Chordata > Aves > Anseriformes > Anatidae > Mergus > Mergus octosetaceus. The sequence goes on along the minus strand of CM072283.1, from coordinate 110,059 downwards.
GCCCGGACCCATTTAGGCGCGGCACCGCCCGGAATTATTTTGCAGCGGCACCGCCCGGACCCATTTAGGCGCGGCACCGCCCGGACCCATTTAGGCGCTGCACCGCCCGGACCCATTTAGGCGCGGCACCGCCCGGACCCATTTAGGAGCGGCACCGCCCGGACCCATTTAGGCGCTGCACCGCCCGGACCCTTTTAGGCGCGGCACCGCCCGGACCCATTTAGGCGCGGCACCGCCCGGAATTATTTTGCAGCGGAACCGCCCGGACCCATTTAGGCGCGGCACCGCCCGGATAATTTAGGCGCTGCACCGCCCGGACCCATTTAGGCGCGGCACCGCCCGGACCCATTTAGGCGCGGCACCGCCCGGAATTATTTTGGAGCGGCACCGCCCGGACCCATTTAGGCGCGGCACCGCCCGGACCCATTTAGGCGCGGCACCGCCCGGACCCATTTAGGCGCGGCACCGCTCGGACCCATTTAGGAGCGGCACCGCCCGGACCCATTTAGGCGCGGCACCGCCCGGACCCATTTAGGCGCTGCACCGCCCGGACCCATTTAGGCGCGGCACCGCCCGGACCCATTTAGGCGCGGCACCGCCCGGACCCATTTAGGAGCGGCACCGCCCGGACCCATTTAGGAGCGGCACCGCCCGGACCCATTTAGGCGCTGCACCGCCCGGACCCATTTAGGCGCGGCACCGCCCGGAATTATTTTGGAGCGGCACCGCCCGGACCCATTTAGGCGCGGCACCGCCCGGACCCATTTATGCGCGGCACCGCCTGGACCCATTTAGGCGCGGCACCGCCCGGACCCATTTAGGCGCGGCACCGCCCGGACCCATTTAGGAGCGGCACCGCCCGGACCCATTTAGGCGCGGCACCGCCCGGAATTATTTTGCAGCGGCACCGCCCGGACCCATTTAGGCGCGGCACCGCCCGGACCCATTTAGGCGCGGCACCGCACGGACCCATTTAGGCGCTGCACCGCCCGGACCCATTTAGGAGCGGCACCGCCCGGACCCATTTAAGCGCGGCACCGCCCGGACCCATTTAGGCGCGGCACCGCCCGGACCCATTTAGGCGCTGCACCGCCCGGACCCATTTAGGCGCGGCACCGCCCGGACCCATTTAGGCGCTGCACCGCCCGGACCCATTTAGGCGCGGCACCGCCCGGACCCATTTAGGCGCGGCACCGCCCGGACCCATTTAGGAGCGGCACCGCCTGGACCCATTTAGGCGCGGCACCGCCCGGACCCATTTAGGCGCGGCACCGCCCGGAATTATTTTGCAGCGGCACCGCCCGGACCCATTTAGGCGCGGCACCGCCCGGACCCATTTAGGCGCTGCACCGCCCGGACCCATTTAGGCGCGGCACCGCCCGGACCCATTTAGGCGCGGCACCGCCCGGAATTATTTTGGAGCGGCACCGCCCGGACCCATTTAGGCGCGGCACCGCCCGGACCCATTTAGGCGCGGCACCGCCCGGAATTATTTTGCAGCGGCACCGCCCGGACCCATTTAGGCGCGGCACCGCCCGGAATTATTTTGGAGCGGCACCGCCCGGACCCATTTAGGCGCGGCACCGCTCGGACCCATTTAGGCGCGGCACCGCCCGGACCCATTTAGGCGCGGCACCGCCCGGACCCATTTAGGCGCGGCACCGCCCGGAATTATTTTGCAGCGGCACCGCCCGGACCCATTTAGGCGCGGCACCGCCCGGACCCATTTAGGCGCGGCACCGCCCGGACCCATTTAGGCGCTGCACCGCCCGGACCCATTTAGGCGCGGCACCGCCCGGACCCATTTAGGAGCGGCACCGCCCGGACCCATTTAGGCGCGGCACCGCCCGGACCCATTTAGGAGCGGCACCGCCCGGACCCATTTAGGCGCGGCACCGCCCGGACCCATTTAGGCGCTGCACCGCCCGGACCCATTTAGGCGCGGCACCGCCCGGACCCATTTAGGCGCGGCACCGCCCGGAATTATTTTGCAGCGGAACCGCCCGGACCCATTTAGGCGCGGCACCGCCCGGATAATTTAGGCGCTGCACCGCCCGGACCCATTTAGGCGCGGCACCGCCCGGACCCATTTAGGCGCGGCACCGCCCGGAATTATTTTGGAGCGGCACCGCCCGGACCCATTTAGGCGCGGCACCGCCCGGACCCATTTAGGCGCGGCACCGCCCGGACCCATTTAGGCGCTGCACCGCCCGGACCCATTTAGGCGCGGCACCGCCCGGAATTATTTTGGAGCGGCACCGCCCGGACCCATTTAGGCGCGGCACCGCCCGGACCCATTTAGGCGCAGCACCGCCCGGAATTATTTTGCAGCGGCACCGCCCGGACCCATTTAGGCGCGGCACCGCCCGGAATTATTTTGGAGCGGCACCGCCCGGACCCATTTAGGCGCGGCACCGCTCGGACCCATTTAGGCGCGGCACCGCCCGGACCCATTTAGGCGCGGCACCGCCCGGAATTATTTTGGAGCGGCACCGCCCGGACCCATTTAGGCGCGGCACCGCCCGGACCCATTTAGGCGCGGCACCGCCCGGACCAATTAAGGCGCTGCACCGCCCGGACCCATTTAGGCGCGGCACCGCCCGGACCCATTTAGGCGCGGCACCGCCCGGACCCATTTAGGAGCGGCACCGCCCGGACCAATTTAGGCGCGGCACCGCCCGGACCCATTTAGGCGCGGCACCGCCCGGACCCATTTAGGCGCGGCACCGCCCGGAATTATTTTGCAGCGGCACCGCCCGGACCCATTTAGGCGCGGCACCGCCCGGACCCATTTAGGCGCGGCACCGCCCGGAATTATTTTGCAGCGGCACCGCCCGGACCCATTTAGGCGCGGCACCGCCCGGACCCATTTCGGCGCGGCACCGCCCGGACCCATTTAGGCGCGGCACCGCCCAGAATTATTTTGCAGCGGCACCGCCCGGACCCATTTAGGCGCGGCACCGCCCGGACCCATTTAGGCGCTGCACCGCCCGGACCCATTTAGGCGCGGCACCGCCCGGACCCATTTAGGCGCGGCACCGCCCGGAATTATTTTGGAGCGGCACCGCCCGGACCCATTTAGGCGCGGCACCGCCCGGACCCATTTAGGCGCGGCACCGCCCGGAATTATTTTGCAGTGGCACCGCCCGGACCCATTTAGGCGCGGCACCGCCCGGAATTATTTTGGAGCGGCACCGCCCGGACCCATTTAGGCGCGGCACCGCTCGGACCCATTTAGGCGCGGCACCGCCCGGACCCATTTAGGCGCGGCACCGCCCGGACCCATTTAGGAGCGGCACCGCCCGGAATTATTTTGCAGCGGCACCGCCCGGACCCATTTAGGCGCGGCACCGCCCGGACCCATTTAGGCGCTGCACCGCCCGGACCCATTTAGGCGCGGCACCGCCCGGACCCATTTAGGCGCGGCACCGCCCGGACCCATTTAGGAGCGGCACCGCCCGGACCCATTTAGGCGCGGCACCGCCCGGACCCATTTAGGAGCGGCACCGCCCGGACCCATTTAGGCGCGGCACCGCCCGGACCCATTTAGGCGCGGCACCGCCCGGACCCATTTAGGAGCGGCACCGCCCGGACCCATTTAGGCGCGGCACCGCCCGGACCCATTTAGGCGCGGCACCGCCCGGAATTATTTTGCAGCGGCACCGCCCGGACCCATTTAGGCGCGGCACCGCCCGGATCATTTAGGCGCTGCACCGCCCGGACCCATTTAGGCGCGGCACCGCCCGGAATTATTTTGGAGCGGCACCGCCCGGACCCATTTAGGCGCGGCACCGCCCGGACCCATTTAGGCGCGGCACCGCCCGGAATTATTTTGGAGCGGCACCGCCCGGACCCATTTAGGCGCGGCACCGCCCGGACCCATTTAGGCGCGGCACCGCCCGGAATTATTTTGCAGCGGCACCGCCCGGACCCATTTAGGCGCGGCACCGCCCGGAATTATTTTGGAGCGGCACCGCCCGGACCCATTTAGGCGCGGCACCGCTCGGACCCATTTAGGCGCGGCACCGCCCGGACCCATTTAGGCGCGGCACCGCCCGGACCCATTTAGGAGCGGCACCGCCCGGAATTATTTTGCAGCGGCACCGCCCGGACCCATTTAGGCGCGGCACCGCCCGGACCCATTTAGGCGCTGCACCGCCCGGACCCATTTAGGCGCGGCACCGCCCGGACCCATTTAGGCGCGGCACCGCCCGGACCCATTTAGGAGCGGCACCGCCCGGACCCATTTAGGCGCGGCACCGCCCGGACCCATTTAGGAGCGGCACCGCCCGGACCCATTTAGGCGCTGCACCGCCCGGACCCATTTAGGCGCGGCACCGCCCGGACCCATTTAGGCGCGGCACCGCCCGGAATTATTTTGCAGCGGCACCGCCCGGACCCATTTAGGCGCGGCACCGCCCGGATCATTTAGGCGCTGCACCGCCCGGACCTATTTAGGAGCGGCACCGCCCGGACCCATTTAGGCGCGGCACCGCCCGGACCCATTTAGGCGAGGCACCGCCCGGACCCATTTAGGCGCTGCACCGCCCGGACCCATTTAGGCGCGGCACCGCCCGGACCCATTTAGGCGCGGCACCGCCCGGAATTATTTTGCAGCGGCACCGCCCGGACCCATTTAGGCGCGGCACCGCCCGGACCCATTTAGGCGCGGCACCGCCCGGACCCATTTAGGAGCGGCACCGCCCGGACCCATTTAGGCGCGGCACCGCCCGGACCCATTTAGGCGCGGCACCGCCCGGACCCATTTAGGCGCTGCACCGCCCGGACCCATTTAGGCGCGGCACCGCCCGGACCCATTTAGGCGCGGCACCGCCCGGAATTATTTTGCAGCGGCACCGCCCGGACCCATTTAGGCGCGGCACCGCCCGGACCCATTTAGGCGCGGCACCGCCCGGACCCATTTAGGAGCGGCACCGCCCGGACCCATTTAGGCGCGGCACCGCCCGGACCCATTTAGGCGAGGCACCGCCCGGACCCATTTAGGCGCTGCACCGCCCGGACCCATTTAGGCGCGGCACCGCCCGGACCCATTTAGGCGCGGCACCGCCCGGAATTATTTTGCAGCGGCACCGCCCGGACCCATTTAGGCGCGGCACCGCCCGGACCCATTTAGGAGCGGCACCGCCCGGACCCATTTAGGCGCGGCACCGCCTGGACCCATTTAGGCGCGGCACCGCCCGGAATTATTTTGCAGCGGCACCGCCCGGACCCATTTAGGCGCGGGACCGCCCGGACCCATTTAGGCGCGGCACCGCCCGGAATTATTTTGGAGCGGCACCGCCCGGACCCATTTAGGCGCGGCACCGCCCGGACCCATTTAGGCGCGGCACCGCCCGGACCCATTTAGGCGCGGCACCGCCCGGACCCATTTAGGCGCGGCACCGCCCGGACCCATTTAGGAGCGGCACCGCCCGGACCCATTTAGGCGCGGCACCGCCCGGACCCATTTAGGCGCGGCACCGCCCGGAATTATTTAGGCGCGGCACCGCCCGGAATTATTTTGGAGCGGCACCGCCCGGACCCATTTAGGCGCGGCACCGCCCGGACCCATTTAGGCGCTGCACCGCCCGGACCCATTTAGGCGCGGCACCGCCCGGACCCATTTAGGCGCGGCACTGCCCGGAATTATTTAGGCGCGGCACCGCCCGGAATTATTTTGGAGCGGCACCGCCCGGACCCATTTAGGCGCGGCACCGCCCGGACCCATTTAGGCGCTGCACCGCCCGGACCCATTTAGGCGCGGCACCGCCCGGACCCATTTAGGCGCGGCACCGCCCGGAATTATTTTGGAGCGGCACCGCCCGGACCCATTTAGGCGCGGCACCGCCCGGACCCATTTAGGCGCGGCACCGCCCGGACCCATTTAGGAGCGGCACCGCCCGGACCCATTTAGGCGCGGCACCGCCCGGACCCATTTAGGCGCTGCACCGCCCGGACCCATTTAGGCGCGGCACCGCCCGGACCCATTTAGGCGCGGCACCGCCCGGAATTATTTTGCAGCGGCACCGCCCGGACCCATTTAGGCGCGGCACCGCCCGGACCCATTTAGGCGCTGCACCGCCCGGACCCATTTAGGCGCGGCACCGCCCGGAATTATTTTGCAGCGGCACCGCCCGGACCCATTTAGGCGCGGCACCGCCCGGACCCATTTAGGCGCTGCACCGCCCGGACCCATTTAGGCGCGGCACCGCCCGGACCCATTTAGGCGCGGCACCGCCCGGAATTATTTTGGAGCGGCACCGCCCGGACCCATTTAGGCGCGGCACCGCCCGGACCCATTTAGGGCGGCACCGCCCGGACCCATTTAGGAGCGGCACCGCCCGGACCCATTTAGGCGCGGCACCGCCCGGACCCATTTAGGCGCTGCACCGCCCGGACCCATTTAGGCGCGGCACAGCCCGGACCCATTTAGGCGCTGCACCGCCCGGACCCATTTAGGCGCGGCACCGCCCGGACCCATTTAGGCGCGGCACCGCCCGGACCCATTTAGGAGCGGCACCGCCCGGACCCATTTAGGCGCTGCACCGCCCGGACCCATTTAGGAGCGGCACCGCCCGGACCCATTTAGGCGCTGCACCGCCCGGACCCATTTAGGCGCGGCACCGCCCGGAATTATTTTGGAGCGGCACCGCCCGGACCCATTTAGGCGCAGCACCGCCCGGACCCATTTATGCGCGGCACCGCCCGGACCCATTTAGGAGCGGCACCGCCCGGACCCATTTAGGCGCGGCACCGCCCGGATCATTTAGGCGCTGCACCGCCCGGACCTATTTAGGAGCGGCACCGCCCGGACCCATTTAGGCGCGGCACCGCCCGGACCCATTTAGGCGAGGCACCGCCCGGACCCATTTAGGCGCTGCACCGCCCGGACCCATTTAGGCGCGGCACCGCCCGGACCCATTTAGGCGCGGCACCGCCCGGAATTATTTTGCAGCGGCACCGCCCGGACCCATTTAGGCGCGGCACCGCCCGGACCCATTTAGGCGCGGCACCGCCCGGACCCATTTAGGAGCGGCACCGCCCGGACCCATTTAGGCGCGGCACCGCCCGGACCCATTTAGGCGCGGCACCGCCCGGACCCATTTAGGCGCTGCACCGCCCGGACCCATTTAGGCGCGGCTCCGCCCGGACCCATTTAGGCGCGGCACCGCCCGGAATTATTTTGCAGCGGCACCGCCCGGACCCATTTAGGCGCGGCACCGCCCGGACCCATTTAGGCGCGACACCGCCCGGACCCATTTAGGAGCGGCACCGCCCGGACCCATTTAGGCGCGGCACCGCCCGGACCCATTTAGGCGAGGCACCGCCCGGACCCATTTAGGCGCTGCACCGCCCGGACCCATTTAGGCGCGGCACCGCCCGGACCCATTTAGGCGCGGCACCGCCCGGAATTATTTTGCAGCGGCACCGCCCGGACCCATTTAGGCGCGGCACCGCCCGGACCCATTTAGGCGCGGCACCGCCCGGACCCATTTAGGAGCGGCACCGCCCGGACCCATTTAGGCGCGGCACCGCCTGGACCCATTTAGGCGCGGCACCGCCCGGAATTATTTTGCAGCGGCACCGCCCGGACCCATTTAGGCGCGGGACCGCCCGGACCCATTTAGGCGCGGCACCGCCCGGAATTATTTTGGAGCGGCACCGCCCGGACCCATTTAGGCGCGGCACCGCCCGGACCCATTTAGGCGCGGCACCGCCCGGACCCATTTAGGAGCGGCACCGCCCGGACCCATTTAGGCGCGGCACCGCCCGGACCCATTTAGGCGCGGCACCGCCCGGACCCATTTAGGCGCGGCACCGCCCGGACCCATTTAGGCGCTGCACCGCCCGGACCCATTTAGGCGCGGCACCGCCCGGACCCATTTAGGAGCGGCACCGCCCGGACCCATTTAGGCGCGGCACCGCCCGGACCCATTTAGGCGCGGCACTGCCCGGAATTATTTAGGCGCGGCACCGCCCGGAATTATTTTGGAGCGGCACCGCCCGGACCCATTTAGGCGCGGCACCGCCCGGACCCATTTAGGCGCTGCACCGCCCGGACCCATTTAGGCGCGGCACCGCCCGGACCCATTTAGGCGCGGCACCGCCCGGACCCATTTAGGAGCGGCACCGCCCGGACCCATTTAGGCGCTGCACCGCCCGGACCCATTTAGGCGCGGCACCGCCCGGACCCATTTAGGCGCTGCACCGCCCGGACCCATTTAGGCGCGGCACCGCCCGGACCCATTTAGGCGCGGCACCGCCCGGAATTATTTTGGAGCGGCACCGCCCGGACCCATTTAGGCGCGGCACCGCCCGGACCCATTTAGGCGCGGCACCGCCCGGACACATTTAGGAGCGGCACCGCCCGGACCCATTTAGGCGCGGCACCGCCCGGACCCATTTAGGCGCTGCACCGCCCGGACCCATTTAGGCGCGGCACCGCCCGGACCCATTTAGGCGCGGCACCGCCCGGAATTATTTTGCAGCGGCACCGCCCGGACCATTAGGCGCGGCACCGCCCGGACCCATTAGGCGCTGCACCGCCCGGACCATTTAGGCGCGGCACCGCCCGGAATTATTTTGCAGCGGCACCGCCCGGACCCATTTAGGCGCGGGCACCGCCCGGACCCATTTAGGCGCGGCACCGCCCGGACCCATTTAGGCGCGGCACCGCCCGGAATTATTTTGGAGCGGCACCGCCCGGACCCATTTAGGCGCTGGCACCGCCCGGACCCATTTAGGGCGGCACCGCCCGGACCCATTTAGGAGCGGCACCGCCCGGACCCATTTTAGGCGCGGCACCGCCCGGACCCATTTAGGCGCTGCACCGCCCGGACCCATTTAGGCGCGCACAGCCCGGACCCATTTAGGCGCTGCACCGCCCGGACCCATTTAGGCGCGGCACCGCCCGGACCCATTTAGGCGCGGCACCGCCCGGACCCATTTAGGAGCGGCACCGCCCGGACCCATTTAGGCGCTGCACCGCCCGGACCCATTTAGGAGCGGCACCGCCCGGACCATTTAGGCGCTGCACCGCCCGGACCATTTAGGCGCGGCACCGCCCGGAATTATTTTGGAGCGGCACCGCCCGGACCCATTTAGGCGCAGCACCGCCCGGACCCATTTATGCGCGGCACCGCCCGGACCATTTAGGAGCGGCACCGCCCGGACCCATTTAGGCGCTGGCACCGACGGACCCATTTAGGCGCGGCACCGCCCGGACCATTTAGGAGCGGCACCGCCCCGGACCCATTTAGGCGCGGCACCGCCCGGAATTATTTTGCAGCGGCACCGCCCGACCCATTTATGCGCGGCACCGCCCGGACCCATTTTGGAGCGGCACCGCCCGGACCCATTTAGGCGCTGCACCGCCCGGACCCATTTAGGAGCGGCACCGCCCGGACCCATTTAAGCGCGGCACCGCCCGGACCCATTTAGGCGCGGCACCGCCCGGACCCATTTAGGCGCTGCACCGCCCGGACCCATTTAGGCGCGGCACCGCCCGGACCCATTTAGGCGCGGCACCGCCCGGAATTATTTTGGAGGGCACGCGGACATTAGGCGCGCACCGCCCGGAACCCATTTAGGCGCGGCACCGCCCGGACCCATTTAGGCGCTGCACCGCCCGGACCCATTTAGGCGCTGGCACCGCCCGGACCCATTTAGGCGCTGCACCGCCGGACCCATTTAGGCGCGGCACCGCCCGGACCTTATTTTGGAGCGGCACCGCCCGGACCCATTTAGGCGCGGCACCGCCCGGACCCATTTAGCGCGGCACCGCCCGGACCCATTTTAGGCGCTGCACCGCCCGGACCCCATTTAGGCGCTGGCACGCCCGGACCCATTTAGGCTCGGCACCGCCCGGACCCATTAGGAGCGGCACCGCCCGACCCATTTAGGCGCGGCACCGCCAGGACCATTTAGGCGCTGCACCGCCCGGACCCATATAGGCGCGGCACCGCCCGGACCCATTTAGGCGCGGCACCGCCCGGAATTATTTTGCAGCGGCACCGCCCGGACCCATTTAGGCGCGGCACCGCCCGGAATTATTTTGGAGCGGCACCGCCCGGACCCATTTAGGCGCGGCACCGCCCGGACCCATTTAGGCGCCGGCACCGCCCGGACCCATTTAGGAGCGGCACCGCCCGGACCCATTTAGGCGCGGCACCGCCCGGACCCATTTAGGCGCTGCACCGCCCAGGACCCATTTAGGCGCGGCACCGCCCGGACCCATTTAGGCGCGGCACCGCCCGGACCCATTTAGGCGCGGCACTGCCCGGACCCATTTAGGCGCGGCACCGCCCGGACCCATTTAGGCGCAGGCACCGCCGGACCCATTTAGGCGCGGCACCGCCCGGAACCATTTAGGAGCGGCACCGCCCGGACCCATTTAGGCGCGGCACCGCCCGGACCCTTTAGGCGCGGCACCGCCGAATTATTTTGCAGCGGCACCGCCCGGACCCATTTAGGCGCGGCACCGCCCGGACCCATTTAGGCGCGGCACCGCCCGGACCCATTAGGCGCTGCACCGCCCGGACCCATTTAGGCGCGGCACCGCCCGGACCCATTAGGAGCGGCACCGCCCGGACCCATTTAGGCGCGGCACCGCCCGGACTCATTTAGGCGCGCACCGACCGAACCCATTTAGGAGCGGCACCGCCCGGACCATTAGGCGCGGCACCGCCCGGACCATTTAGGCGCGGCACCGCCCGGACCCATTTAGGCGCTGCACCGCCCGGACCCATTTAGGCGCGGCACCGCCCGGACCATTTAGGCGCGGCACCGCCCGAATTATTTTGCAGCGGCACCGCCCGGACCCATTTAGGCGCGCACCGCCCGGATCATTTAGCGCTGCACCGCCCGGACCCATTTAGGCGCGGCACCGCCCGGACCCATTTAGGCGCGGCACCGCCCGGACCCATTTAGGCGCGGCACCGCCCGGACCCATTTAGGAGCGGCACCGCCCGGACCCATTTAGGCGCGGCACCGCCCGACCCATTTAGGCGCGGCACCGCCCGGACCCATTTAGGCGCTGCACGCCCGGACCCATTTAGGCGCGGCACCGCCCGGACCCATTTAGGCGCGGCACCGCCCGGAATATTTTGCAGCGGCACCGCCCGGACCCATTTAGGCGCGGCACCGCCCGGACCCATTTAGGCGCTGCACCGCCCGGACCCATTTAGGCCGCGGCACCGCCCGGACCCATTTAGGCGCGGCACCGCCCGGAATTATTTTGGAGCGGCACCGCCCGGACCCATTTAGGCGCGGCACCGCCCGGACCCATTCTTGGCGCGGCACCGCCCGGACCCATTTAGGCGCTGCACCGCCCGGACCCATTTAGGCGCGGCACCCGCCCGGACCCATTTAGGCGCTGCACCGCCCGGACCCATTTAGGCGCGGCACCGCCCGGACCCATTTAGGCGCGGCACCGCCCGGACCCATTTAGGAGCGGCACCGCCCGGACCCATTTAGGAGCGTCACCGCCCGGACCCATTTAGGCGCTGCACGCCCGGACCCATTTAGGCGCGGCACCGCCCGGACCCATTTAGGCGCGGCACGCCCCGGAATTATTTTGGAGCGGCACCGCCCGGACCCATTTAGGCGCGGCACGCCCGGACCCATTTAGCGCTGCACCGCCCCTGGACCCCATTTAGGCGCGGCACCGCCCGGACCCATTTAGGCGCGGCACCGCCCGGACCCATTTAGGCGCGGCACCGCCCGGAATTATTTTGCAGCGGCACCGCCCGGACCCATTTAGGCGCGGCACCGCCCGGAATTATTTTGGAGCGGCACCGCCCGGACCCATTTAGGCGCGGCACCGCCGGACCCATTTTGGCGCGGCACGCCCGGACCCAATTAGGAGCGGCACCGCCCGGACCCATTTAGGCGCGGCACCGCCCGGACCCATTTAGGCGCTGCACCGCCCGGACCCATTTAGGCGCGGCTCCGCCCGGACCCATTTAGGCGCTGCACCGCCCGGACCCATTAGGCGCGGCACCGCCCGGACCATTTAGGCGCGGCACCGCTCGGACCCATTTAGGCGCGGCACCGCCCGGACCCATTTAGGCGCGGCACGCCCGGACCCATTTAGGCGCTGCACCGCCCGGACCCATTTAGGAGCGGCACCGCCCGGACCCATTTAGGCGCGGCACCGCCCGGAATTATTTTGCAGCGGCACCGCCCGGACCCATTTAGGCGCGGCACCGCCTGGACCCATTTAGGCGCGGCACCGCCCGGACCCATTTAGGCGCTGCACCGCCCGGACCCATTTAGGCGCGGGCACCGCCCGGACCCATTTAGGCGCGGCACCGCCCGGACCCATTTAGGAGCGGCGCACCGCCGACCCATTTAGGAGCGGCACCGCCCGGACCCCTTTAGCGCTGCACCGCCCGGACCCATTTAGGCGCTGCACCGCCCGGACCCATTTAGGCGCGGCACCTCCCGGAATTATTTTGGAGCGGCACCGCCCGACCCATTTAGGCGCGGCACCGCCCGGACCCATTAGGAGCGGCACCGCCCGGACCCATTTAGGCGCGGCACGCCCGGACCCATTTAGGCGCTGCACCGCCCGGACCCATTTAGGCGCGGCACCGCCCGGACCCAATTAGGCGCGGCACCGCCCGGAATTATTTTGCAGCGCACCGCCCGGACCATTTAGGCGCGGCACCGCCCGGAATTATTTTGGAGCGGCACCGCCCGGACCCATTTAGGCGCGGCACCGCCCGGACCCATTTAGGCGCGGCACCGCCCGGACCCATTTAGGAGCGGCACCGCCCCGGACCCATTTAGGCGCGGCACCGCCCGGACCCATTTAGGCGCTGCACGCCCGGACCCATTTAGGCGCGGCTCCGCCCCGGACCCATTTAGGCGCTGCACCGCCCGGACCCATTTAGGCGCTGGCACCGCCCGGACCCATTTAGGCGCGGCACCGCTCGGACCCATTTAGGCGCGGCACCGCCCGGACCCATTTAGGCGCGGCACCGCCCGGACCCATTTAGGCGCTGCACCGCCCGGACCCATTTAGGAGCGGCACCGCCCGGACCCATTTAGGCGCGGCACCGCCCGGAATTATTTTGCAGCGGCACCGCCCGGACCCATTTAGGCGCGGCACCGCCCGGACCCATTTAGGCGCGGCACCGCCCGGACCATTTAGGCGCGGCACCGCCCGGACCCATTTAGGCGCGGCACCGCCGGATCATTTAGGCGCTGCACCGCCCGGACCCCATTTAGGCGCGGCACCGCCCGGACCCATTTAGGCGCGGCACCGCCCGGAATTATTTTGGAGCGGCACCGCCGGACCCATTTAGGCCGCGGCACCGCCCGGACCCATTTAGGCGTGGCACCGCCCGGACCCATTTAGGAGCGGCCACCGCCCGGACCCATTTAGGCGCGGCACCGCCCGGACCCATTTAGGCGCTGCACCGCCCGGACCATTTAGGCGCGGCACCGCCCCGGACCCATTTAGGCGCTGCACCGCCCGGACCCATTTAGGCGCGGCACCGCCCGGACCCATTTAGGCGCTGGCACCGCCCGAATATTTTGCAGCGGCACCGCCCGGACCCATTTAGGCGCGGCACCGCCCGGACCCATTTAGGCGCTGCACCGCCCGGACCCATTTAGGAGCGGCACCGCCCGGACCCATTTAGGCGCGGCACCGCCCGGAATTATTTTGCAGCGGCACCGCCCGGACCCATTTAGGCGCGGCACCGCCCGGACCCATTTAGGCGCGGCACCGCCCGGACCCATTTAGGAGCGGCACCGCCCGGACCCATTTAGGCGCGGCACCGCCCGGAATTATTTTACAGCGGCACCGCCCGGACCCATTTAGGCGCGGCACCGCCCGGATCATTTAGGCGCTGCACCGCCCGGACCCATTTAGGCGCGGCACCGCCCGGACCCATTTAGGCGCGGCACCGCCCGGAATTATTTTGGAGCGGCACCGCCCGGACCCATTTAGGCGCGGCACCGCCCGGACCCATTTAGGCGCGGCACCGCCCGGACCCATTTAGGAGCGGCACCGCCCGGACCCATTTAGGCGCGGCACCGCCCGGACCCATTTAGGCGCTGCACCGCCCGGACCCATTTAGGCGCGGCACCGCCCGGACCCATTTAGGCGCTGCACCGCCCGGACCCATTTAGGCGCGGCACCGCCCGGACCCATTTAGGCGCGGCACCGCCCGGAATTATTTTGCAGCGGCACCGCCCGGACCCATTTAGGCGCGGCACCGCCCGGACCCATTTAGGCGCTGCACCGCCCGGACCCATTTAGGCGCGGCACCGCCCGGACCCATTTAGGCGCGGCACGGCCCGGAATTATTTTGCAGCGGCACCGCCCGGACCCATTTAGGCGCGGCACCGCCCGGATCATTTAGGCGCTGCACCGCCCGGACCCATTTAGGAGCGGCACCGCCCGGACCCATTTAGGCGCGGCACCGCCCAGACCCATTTAGGCGAGGCACCGCCCGGACCCATTTAGGCGCTGCACCGCCCGGACCCATTTAGGCGCGGCACCGCCCGGACCCATTTAGGCGCGGCACCGCCCGGAATTATTTTGCAGCGGCACCGCCCGGACCCATTTAGGCGCGGCACCGCCCGGACCCATTTAGGCGCGGCACCGCCCGGACCCATTTAGGAGCGGCACCGCCCGGACCCATTTAGGCGCGGCACCGCCCGGACCCATTTAGGCGCGGCACCGCCCGGACCCATTTAGGCGCTGCACCGCCCGGACCCATTTAGGCGCGGCACCGCCCGGAATTATTTTGCAGCGGCACCGCCCGGACCCATTTAGGCGCGGCACCGCCCGGACCCATTTAGGCGCGGCACCGCCCGGACCCATTTAGGAGCGGCACCGCCCGGACCCATTTAGGCGCGGCACCGCCCGGACCCATTTAGGCGAGGCACCGCCCGGACCCATTTAGGCGCTGCACCGCCCGGACCCATTTAGGCGCGGCACCGCCCGGACCCATTTAGGCGCGGCACCGCCCGGAATTATTTTGCAGCGGCACCGCCCGGACCCATTTAGGCGCGGCACCGCCCGGACCCATTTAGGCGCGGCACCGCCCGGACCCATTTAGGAGCGGCACCGCCCGGACCCATTTAGGCGCGGCACCGCCCGGACCCATTTAGGCGCGGCACCGCCCGGACCCATTTAGGCGCTGCACCGCCCGGACCCATTTAGGCGCGGCACCGCCCGGACCCATTTATGCGCGGCACCGCCCGGAATTATTTTGCAGCGGCACCGCCCGGACCCATTTAGGCGCGGCACCGCCCGGACCCATTTAGGCGCTGCACCGCCCGGACCCATTTAGGCGCGGCACCGCCCGGACCCATTTAGGCGCGGCACCGCCCGGACCCATTTAGGAGCGGCACCGCCCGGACCCATTTAGGCGCGGCACCGCCCGGACCCATTTAGGCGCTGCACCGCCCGGACCCATTTAGGCGCGGCACCGCCCGGAATTATTTTGCAGCGGCACCGCCCGGACCCATTTAGGCGCGGCACCGCCCGGACCCATTTAGGCGCGGCACCGCCCGGACCCATTTAGGAGCGGCACCGCCCGGACCCATTTAGGCGCGGCACCGCCCGGACCGATTTAGGCGAGGCACCGCCCGGACCCATTTAGGCGCTGCACCGCCCGGACCCATTTAGGCGCGGCACCGCCCGGACCCATTTAGGCGCGGCACCGCCCGGAATTATTTTGCAGCGGCACCGCCCGGACCCATTTAGGCGCGGCACCGCCCGGACCCATTTAGGCGCGGCACCGCCCGGACCCATTTAGGAGCGGCACCGCCCGGACCCATTTAGGCGCGGCACCGCCCGGACCCATTTAGGCGCGGCACCGCCCGGACCCATTTAGGCGCTGCACCGCCCGGACCCATTTAGGCGCGGCACCGCCCGGACCCATTTAGGCGCGGCACCGCCCGGAATTATTTTGCAGCGGCACCGCCCGGACCCATTTAGGCGCGGCACCGCCCGGACCCATTTAGGCGCTGCACCGCCCGGACCCATTTAGGCGCGGCACCGCCCGGACCCATTTAGGCGCGGCACCGCCCGGACCCATTTAGGAGCGGCACCGCCCGGACCCATTTAGGCGCGGCACCGCCCGGACCCATTTAGGCGCGGCACCGCCCGGAATTATTTAGGCGCGGCACCGCCCGGAATTATTTTGGAGCGGCACCGCCCGGACCCATTTAGGCGCGGCACCGCCCGGACCCATTTAGGCGCTGCACCGCCCGGACCCATTTAGGCGCGGCACCGCCCGGACCCATTTAGGAGCGGCACCGCCCGGACCCATTTAGGCGCTGCACCGCCCGGACCCATTTAGGCGCGGCACCGCCCGGACCCATTTAGGCGCTGCACCGCCCGGACCCATTTAGGCGCGGCACCGCCCGGACCCATTTAGGCGCGGCACCGCCCGGAATTATTTTGGAGCGGCACCGCCCGAACCCATTTAGGCGCGGCACCGCCCGGACCCATTTAGGCGCGGCACCGCCCGGACCCATTAATGCGCGGCACCGCCCGGACCCATTTAGGCGCTGCACCGCCCGGACCCATTTAGGCGCGGCACCGCCCGGACCCATTTAGGCGCGGCACCGCCCGGACCCATTTAGGCGCTGCACCGCCCGGACTCATATAGGAGCGGCACCGCCCGGACCCATTTAGGCGCGGCACCGCCCGGACCCATTTAGGCGCGGCACCGCCCGGAATTATTTTGCAGCGGCACCGCCCGGACCCATTTAGGCGCGGCACCGCCCGGACCCATTTAGGCGCTGCACCGCCCGGACCCATTTAGGCGCGGCACCGCCCGGACCCATTTAGGCGCGGCACCGCCCGGACCCATTTAGGAGCGGCACCGCCCGGACCCATTTAGGCGCGGCACCGCCCGGACCCATTTAGGCGCGGCACCGCCCGGACCCATTTAGGAGCGGCACCGCCCGGACCCATTTAGGCGCGGCACCGCCCGGACCCATTTAGGCGCTGCACCGCCCGGACCCATTTAGGAGCGGCACCGCCCGGACCCATTTAGGCGCGGCACCGCCCGGAATTATTTTGCAGCGGCACCGCCCGGACCCATTTAGGCGCGGCACCGCCCGGACCCATTTAGGCGCTGCACCGCCCGGACCCATTTAGGCGCGGCACCACCCGGACCCATTTAGGCGCGGCACCGCCCGGAATTATTTTGCAGCGGCACCGCCCGGACCCATTTAGGCGCGGCACCGCCCGGACCCATTTAGGCGCTGCACCGCCCGGACCCATTTAGGCGCGGCACCGCCCGGACCCATTTAGGCGCGGCACCGCCCGGAATTATTTTGGAGCGGCACCGCCCGGACCCATTTAGGCGCGGCACCGCCCGGACCCATTTAGGGCGGCACCGCCCGGACCCATTTAGGAGCGGCACCGCCCGGACCCATTTAGGCGCGGCACCGCCCGGACCCATTTAGGCGCTGCACCGCCCGGACCCATTTAGGCGCGGCACAGCCCGGACCCATTTAGGCGCTGCACCGCCCGGACCCATTTAGGCGCGGCACCGCCCGGACCCATTTAGGCGCGGCACCGCCCGGACCCATTTAGGCGCGGCACCGCCCGGACCCATTTAGGAGCGGCACCGCCCGGACCCATTTAGGCGCTGCGCCGCCCGGACCCATTTAGGAGCGGCACCGCCCGGACCCATTTAGGCGCTGCACCGCCCGGACCCATTTAGGCGCGGCACCGCCCGGAATTATTTTGGAGCGGCACCGCCCGGACCCATTTAGGCGCGGCACCGCCCGGACCCATTTATGCGCGGCACCGCCCGGACCCATTTAGGAGCGGCACCGCCCGGACCCATTTGGGCGCGGCACCGCCCGGACCCATTTAGGCGCGGCACCGCCCGGACCCATTTAGGAGCGGCACCGCCCGGACCCATTTAGGCGCGGCACCGCCCGGACCCATTTAGGCGCGGCACCGCCCGGACCCATTTTGGCGCGGCACCGCCCGGACCCATTTAGGCGCTGCACCGCCCGGACCCATTTAGGCGCGGCACCGCCCGGACCCATTTAGGCGTTGCACCGCCCGGACCCATTTAGGCGCGGCACCGCCCGGACCCATTTAGGCGCGGCACCGCCCGGACCCATTTAGGCGCGGCACCGCCCGGACCCATTAATGCGCGGCACCGCCCGGACCCATTTAGGCGCGGCACCGCCCGGACCCATTTAGGCGCGGCACCGCCCGGAATTATTTTGCAGCGGCACCGCCCGGACCCATTTAGGCGCGGCACCGCCCGGACCCATTTAGGCGCGGCACCGCCCGGACCCATTTAGGAGCGGCACCGCCCGGACCCATTTAGGCGCGGCACCGCCCGGACCCATTTAGGCGCTGCACCGCCCGGACCCATTTAGGCGCGGCACCGCCCGGACCCATTTAGGCGCGGCACCGCCCGGAATTATTTTGCAGCGGCACCGCCCGGACCCATTTAGGCGCGGCACCGCCCGGACCCATTTAGGGCGGCACCGCCCGGAATTATTTTGCAGCGGCACCGCCCGGACCCATTTAGGCGCGGCACCGCCCGGACCCATTTAGGCGCTGCACCGCCCGGACCCATTTAGGCGCGGCACCGCCCGGACCCATTTAGGCGCGGCACCGCCCGGAATTATTTTGGAGCGGCACCGCCCGGACCCATTTAGGCGCGGCACCGCCCGGACCCATTTAGGGCGGCACCGCCCGGACCCATTTAGGAGCGGCACCGCCCGGACCCATTTAGGCGCGGCACCGCCCGGACCCATTTAGGCGCTGCACCGCCCGGACCCATTTAGGCGCGGCACAGCCCGGACCCATTTAGGCGCTGCACCGCCCGGACCCATTTAGGCGCGGCACCGCCCGGACCCATTTAGGCGCGGCACCGCCCGGACCCATTTAGGCGCGGCACCGCCCGGACCCATTTAGGAGCGGCACCGCCCGGACCCATTTAGGCGCTGCACCGCCCGGACCCATTTAGGAGCGGCACCGCCCGGACCCATTTAGGCGCTGCACCGCCCGGACCCATTTAGGCGCGGCACCGCCCGGAATTATTTTGGAGCGGCACCGCCCGGACCCATTTAGGCGCGGCACCGCCCGGACCCATTTATGCGCGGCACCGCCCGGACCCATTTAGGAGCGGCACCGCCCGGACCCATTTGGGCGCGGCACCGCCCGGACCCATTTAGGCGCGGCACCGCCCGGACCCATTTAGGAGCGGCACCGCCCGGACCCATTTAGGCGCGGCACCGCCCGGACCCATTTAGGCGCGGCACCGCCCGGACCCATTTTGGCGCGGCACCGCCCGGACCCATTTAGGCGCTGCACCGCCCGGACCCATTTAGGCGCGGCACCGCCCGGACCCATTTAGGCGTTGCACCGCCCGGACCCATTTAGGCGCGGCACCGCCCGGACCCATTTAGGCGCGGCACCGCCCGGACGCATTTAGGCGCGGCACCGCCCGGACCCATTAATGCGCGGCACCGCCCGGACCCATTTAGGCGCTGCACCGCCCGGACCCATTTAGGCGCGGCACCGCCCGGACCCATTTAGGCGCGGCACCGCCCGGAATTATTTTGCAGCGGCACCGCCCGGACCCATTTAGGCGCGGCACCGCCCGGACCCATTTAGGCGCGGCACCGCCCGGACCCATTTAGGAGCGGCACCGCCCGGACCCATTTAGGCGCGGCACCGCCCGGAATTATTTTGGAGCGGCACCGCCCGGACCCATTTAGGCGCGGCACCGCCCGGACCCATTTAGGGCGGCACCGCCCGGACCCATTTAGGAGCGGCACCGCCCGGACCCATTTAGGCGCGGCACCGCCCGGACCCATTTAGGCGCTGCACCGCCCGGACCCATTTAGGCGCGGCACAGCCCGGACCCATTTAGGCGCTGCACCGCCCGGACCCATTTAGGCGCGGCACCGCCCGGACCCATTTAGGCGCGGCACCGCCCGGACCCATTTAGGAGCGGCACCGCCCGGACCCATTTAGGCGCTGCGCCGCCCGGACCCATTTAGGAGCGGCACCGCCCGGACCCATTTAGGCGCTGCACCGCCCGGACCCATTTAGGCGCGGCACCGCCCGGAATTATTTTGGAGCGGCACCGCCCGGACCCATTTAGGCGCGGCACCGCCCGGACCCATTTATGCGCGGCACCGCCCGGACCCATTTAGGAGCGGCACCGCCCGGACCCATTTGGGCGCGGCACCGCCCGGACCCATTTAGGCGCGGCACCGCCCGGACCCATTTAGGAGCGGCACCGCCCGGACCCATTTAGGCGCGGCACCGCCCGGACCCATTTAGGCGCGGCACCGCCCGGACCCATTTTGGCGCGGCACCGCCCGGACCCATTTAGGCGCTGCACCGCCCGGACCCATTTAGGCGCGGCACCGCCCGGACCCATTTAGGCGTTGCACCGCCCGGACCCATTTAGGCGCGGCACCGCCCGGACCCATTTAGGCGCGGCACCGCCCGGACCCATTTAGGCGCGGCACCGCCCGGACCCATTTAGGCGCGGCACCGCCCGGAATTATTTTGCAGCGGCACCGCCCGGACCCATTTAGGCGCGGCACCGCCCGGACCCATTTAGGCGCGGCACCGCCCGGACCCATTTAGGAGCGGCACCGCCCGGACCCATTTAGGCGCGGCACCGCCCGGACCCATTTAGGCGCTGCACCGCCCGGACCCATTTAGGCGCGGCACCGCCCGGACCCATTTAGGCGCGGCACCGCCCGGAATTATTTTGCAGCGGCACCGCCCGGACCCATTTAGGCGCGGCACCGCCCGGACCCATTTAGGGCGGCACCGCCCGGAATTATTTTGCAGCGGCACCGCCCGGACCCATTTAGGCGCGGCACCGCCCGGACCCATTTAGGCGCTGCACCGCCCGGACCCATTTAGGCGCGGCACCGCCCGGACCCATTTAGGCGCGGCACCGCCCGGAATTATTTTGGAGCGGCACCGCCCGGACCCATTTAGGCGCGGCACCGCCCGGACCCATTTAGGGCGGCACCGCCCGGACCCATTTAGGAGCGGCACCGCCCGGACCCATTTAGGCGCGGCACCGCCCGGACCCATTTAGGCGCTGCACCGCCCGGACCCATTTAGGCGCGGCACAGCCCGGACCCATTTAGGCGCTGCACCGCCCGGACCCATTTAGGCGCGGCACCGCCCGGACCCATTTAGGCGCGGCACCGCCCGGACCCATTTAGGCGCGGCACCGCCCGGACCCATTTAGGAGCGGCACCGCCCGGACCCATTTAGGCGCTGCACCGCCCGGACCCATTTAGGAGCGGCACCGCCCGGACCCATTTAGGCGCTGCACCGCCCGGACCCATTTAGGCGCGGCACCGCCCGGAATTATTTTGGAGCGGCACCGCCCGGACCCATTTAGGCGCGGCACCGCCCGGACCCATTTATGCGCGGCACCGCCCGGACCCATTTAGGAGCGGCACCGCCCGGACCCATTTGGGCGCGGCACCGCCCGGACCCATTTAGGCGCTGCACCGCCCGGACCCATTTAGGCGCGGCACCGCCCGGACCCATTTAGGCGTTGCACCGCCCGGACCCATTTAGGCGCGGCACCGCCCGGACCCATTTAGGCGCTGCACCGCCCGGACCCATTTAGGCGCGGCACCGCCCGGACCCATTTAGGCGCGGCACCGCCCGGAATTATTTTGGAGCGGCACCGCCCGGACCCATTTAGGCGCGGCACCGCCCGGACCCATTTAGGGCGGCACCGCCCGGACCCATTTAGGAGCGGCACCGCCCGGACCCATTTAGGCGCGGCACCGCCCGGACCCATTTAGGCGCTGCACCGCCCGGACCCATTTAGGCGCGGCACAGCCCGGACCCATTTAGGCGCTGCACCGCCCGGACCCATTTAGGCGCGGCACCGCCCGGACCCATTTAGGCGCGGCACCGCCCGGACCCATTTAGGAGCGGCACCGCCCGGACCCATTTAGGCGCTGCACCGCCCGGACCCATTTAGGAGCGGCACCGCCCGGACCCATTTAGGCGCTGCACCGCCCGGACCCATTTAGGCGCGGCACCGCCCGGAATTATTTTGGAGCGGCACCGCCCGGACCCATTTAGGCGCGGCACCGCCCGGACCCATTTATGCGCGGCACCGCCCGGACCCATTTAGGAGCGGCACCGCCCGGACCCATTTGGGCGCGGCACCGCCCGGACCCATTTAGGCGCGGCACCGCCCGGACCCATTTAGGAGCGGCACCGCCCGGACCCATTTAGGCGCGGCACCGCCCGGACCCATTTAGGCGCGGCACCGCCCGGACCCATTTTGGCGCGGCACCGCCCGGACCCATTTAGGCGCTGCACCGCCCGGACCCATTTAGGCGCGGCACCGCCCGGACCCATTTAGGCGTTGCACCGCCCGGACCCATTTAGGCGCGGCACCGCCCGGACCCATTTAGGCGCGGCACCGCCCGGACGCATTTAGGCGCGGCACCGCCCGGACCCATTAATGCGCGGCACCGCCCGGACCCATTTAGGCGCTGCACCGCCCGGACCCATTTAGGCGCGGCACCGCCCGGACCCATTTAGGCGCGGCACCGCCCGGAATTATTTTGCAGCGGCACCGCCCGGACCCATTTAGGCGCGGCACCGCCCGGACCCATTTAGGCGCGGCACCGCCCGGACCCATTTAGGAGCGGCACCGCCCGGACCCATTTAGGCGCGGCACCGCCCGGACCCATTTAGGCGCTGCACCGCCCGGACCCATTTAGGCGCGGCACCGCCCGGACCCATTTAGGCGCGGCACCGCCCGGAATTATTTTGCAGCGGCACCGCCCGGACCCATTTAGGCGCGGCACCGCCCGGACCCATTTAGGGCGGCACCGCCCGGACCCATTTAGGAGCGGCACCGCCCGGACCCATTTAGGCGCGGCACCGCCCGGACCCATTTAGGCGCTGCACCGCCCGGACCCATTTAGGCGCGGCACAGCCCGGACCCATTTAGGCGCTGCACCGCCCGGACCCATTTAGGCGCGGCACCGCCCGGACCCATTTAGGCGCGGCACCGCCCGGACCCATTTAGGAGCGGCACCACCCGGACCCATTTAGGCGCTGCACAGCCCGGACCCATTTAGGAGCGGCACGCCCGGACCCATTTAGGCGCTGCACCGCCCGGACCCATTTAGGCGCGGCACCGCCCGGAATTATTTTGGAGCGGCACCGCCCGGACCCATTTAGGCGCGGCACCGCCCGGACCCATTTATGCGCGGCACCGCCCGGACCCATTTAGGAGCGGCACCGCCCGGACCCATTTGGGCGCGGCACCGCCCGGACCCATTTAGGCGCGGCACCGCCCGGACCCATTTAGGAGCGGCACCACCCGGACCCATTTAGGCGCTGCACAGCCCGGACCCATTTAGGAGCGGCACGCCCGGACCCATTTAGGCGCTGCACCGCCCGGACCCATTTAGGCGCGGCACCGCCCGGAATTATTTTGGAGCGGCACCGCCCGGACCCATTTAGGCGCGGCACCGCCCGGACCCATTTATGCGCGGCACCGCCCGGACCCATTTAGGAGCGGCACCGCCCGGACCCATTTGGGCGCGGCACCGCCCGGACCCATTTAGGCGCGGCACCGCCCGGACCCATTTAGGAGCGGCACCGCCCGGACCCATTTAGGCGCGGCACCGCCCGGACCCATTTAGGCGCGGCACCGCCCGGACCCATTTTGGCGCGGCACCGCCCGGACCCATTTAGGCGCTGCACCGCCCGGACCCATTTAGGCGCGGCACCGCCCGGACCCATTTAGGCGTTGCACCGCCCGGACCCATTTAGGCGCGGCACCGCCCGGACCCATTTAGGCGCGGCACCGCCCGGACGCATTTAGGCGCGGCACCGCCCGGACCCATTAATGCGCGGCACCGCCCGGACCCATTTAGGCGCTGCACCGCCCGGACCCATTTAGGCGCGGCACCGCCCGGACCCATTTAGGCGCGGCACCGCCCGGAATTATTTTGCAGCGGCACCGCCCGGACCCATTTAGGCGCGGCACCGCCCGGACCCATTTAGGCGCGGCACCGCCCGGACCCATTTAGGAGCGGCACCGCCCGGACCCATTTAGGCGCGGCACCGCCCGGACCCATTTAGGCGCTGCACCGCCCGGACCCATTTAGGCGCGGCACCGCCCGGACCCATTTAGGCGCGGCACCGCCCGGAATTATTTTGCAGCGGCACCGCCCGGACCCATTTAGGCGCGGCACCGCCCGGACCCATTTAGGGCGGCACCGCCCGGACCCATTTAGGAGCGGCACCGCCCGGACCCATTTAGGCGCGGCACCGCCCGGACCCATTTAGGCGCTGCACCGCCCGGACCCATTTAGGCGCGGCACAGCCCGGACCCATTTAGGCGCTGCACCGCCCGGACCCATTTAGGCGCGGCACCGCCCGGACCCATTTAGGCGCGGCACCGCCCGGACCCATTTAGGAGCGGCACCACCCGGACCCATTTAGGCGCTGCACAGCCCGGACCCATTTAGGAGCGGCACGCCCGGACCCATTTAGGCGCTGCACCGCCCGGACCCATTTAGGCGCGGCACCGCCCGGAATTATTTTGGAGCGGCACCGCCCGGACCCATTTAGGCGCTGCACCGCCCGGACCCATTTAGGCGCGGCACCGCCCGGACCCATTTAGGCGCGGCACCGCCCGGACCCATTTAGGAGCGGCACCACCCGGACCCATTTAGGCGCTGCACAGCCCGGACCCATTTAGGAGCGGCACGCCCGGACCCATTTAGGCGCTGCACCGCCCGGACCCATTTAGGCGCGGCACCGCCCGGAATTATTTTGGAGCGGCACCGCCCGGACCCATTTAGGCGCGGCACCGCCCGGACCCATTTATGCGCGGCACCGCCCGGACCCATTTAGGAGCGGCACCGCCCGGACCCATTTGGGCGCGGCACCGCCCGGACCCATTTAGGCGCGGCACCGCCCGGACCCATTTAGGAGCGGCACCACCCGGACCCATTTAGGCGCTGCACAGCCCGGACCCATTTAGGAGCGGCACGCCCGGACCCATTTAGGCGCTGCACCGCCCGGACCCATTTAGGCGCGGCACCGCCCGGAATTATTTTGGAGCGGCACCGCCCGGACCCATTTAGGCGCGGCACCGCCCGGACCCATTTATGCGCGGCACCGCCCGGACCCATTTAGGAGCGGCACCGCCCGGACCCATTTGGGCGCGGCACCGCCCGGACCCATTTAGGCGCGGCACCGCCCGGACCCATTTAGGAGCGGCACCGCCCGGACCCATTTAGGCGCGGCACCGCCCGGACCCATTTAGGCGCGGCACCGCCCGGACCCATTTTGGCGCGGCACCGCCCGGACCCATTTAGGCGCTGCACCGCCCGGACCCATTTAGGCGCGGCACCGCCCGGACCCATTTAGGCGTTGCACCGCCCGGACCCATTTAGGCGCGGCACCGCCCGGACCCATTTAGGCGCGGCACCGCCCGGACGCATTTAGGCGCGGCACCGCCCGGACCCATTAATGCGCGGCACCGCCCGGACCCATTTAGGCGCTGCACCGCCCGGACCCATTTAGGCGCGGCACCGCCCGGACCCATTTAGGCGCGGCACCGCCCGGAATTATTTTGCAGCGGCACCGCCCGGACCCATTTAGGCGCGGCACCGCCCGGACCCATTTAGGCGCGGCACCGCCCGGACCCATTTAGGAGCGGCACCGCCCGGACCCATTTAGGCGCGGCACCGCCCGGACCCATTTAGGCGCTGCACCGCCCGGACCCATTTAGGCGCGGCACCGCCCGGACCCATTTAGGCGCGGCACCGCCCGGAATTATTTTGCAGCGGCACCGCCCGGACCCATTTAGGCGCGGCACCGCCCGGACCCATTTAGGGCGGCACCGCCCGGACCCATTTAGGAGCGGCACCGCCCGGACCCATTTAGGCGCGGCACCGCCCGGACCCATTTAGGCGCTGCACCGCCCGGACCCATTTAGGCGCGGCACAGCCCGGACCCATTTAGGCGCTGCACCGCCCGGACCCATTTAGGCGCGGCACCGCCCGGACCCATTTAGGCGCGGCACCGCCCGGACCCATTTAGGAGCGGCACCACCCGGACCCATTTAGGCGCTGCACAGCCCGGACCCATTTAGGAGCGGCACGCCCGGACCCATTTAGGCGCTGCACCGCCCGGACCCATTTAGGCGCGGCACCGCCCGGAATTATTTTGGAGCGGCACCGCCCGGACCCATTTAGGCGCGGCACCGCCCGGACCCATTTATGCGCGGCACCGCCCGGACCCATTTAGGAGCGGCACCGCCCGGACCCATTTGGGCGCGGCACCGCCCGGACCCATTTAGGCGCGGCACCGCCCGGACCCATTTAGGAGCGGCACCGCCCGGACCCATTTAGGCGCGGCACCGCCCGGAATTATTTTGCAGCGGCACCGCCCGGACCCATTTAGGCGCGGCACCGCCCGGACCCATTTAGGCGCGGCACCGCCCGGACCCATTTAGGCGCTGCACCGCCCGGACCCATTTAGGAGCGGCACCGCCCGGACCCATTTAAGCGCGGCACCGCCCGGACCCATTTAGGCGCGGCACCGCCCGGACCCATTTAGGCGCTGCACCGCCCGGACCCATTTAGGCGCGGCACCGCCCGGACCCATTTAGGCGCGGCACCGCCCGGAATTATTTTGGAGCGGCACCGCCCGGACCCATTTAGGCGCGGCACCGCCCGGACCCATTTAGGCGCTGCACCGCCCGGACCCATTTAGGCGCGGCACCGCCCGGACCCATTTAGGCGCTGCACCGCCCGGACCCATTTAGGCGCGGCACCGCCCGGACCCATTTAGGCGCTGCACCGCCCGGACCCATTTAGGCGCGGCACCGCCCGGACCCATTTAGGCGCGGCACCGCCCGGACCCATTTAGGCGCGGCACCGCCCGGACCCATTTAGGAGCGGCACCGCCCGGACCCATTTAGGCGCTGCGCCGCCCGGACCCATTTAGGAGCGGCACCGCCCGGACCCATTTAGGCGCTGCACCGCCCGGACCCATTTAGGCGCGGCACCGCCCGAAATTATTTTGGAGCGGCACCGCCCGGACCCATTTAGGTGCGGCACCGCCCGGACCCATTTAGGCGCGGCACCGCCCGGACCCATTTAGGAGCGGCACCGCCCGGACCCATTTAGGCGCGGCACCGCCCGGACCCATTTAGGCGCTGCACCGCCCGGACCCATTTAGGCGCGGGACCGCCCGGACCCATTTAGGCGCTGCACCGCCCGGACCCATTTAGGCGCGGCACCGCCCGGACCCATTTAGGCGCGGCACCGCCCGGACCCATTTAGGAGCGGCACCGCCCGGACCCATTTAGGAGCGGCACCGCCCGGACCCATTTAGGCGCTGCACCGCCCGGACCCATTTAGGCGCGGCACCGCCCGGACCCATTTAGGCGCGGCACCGCCCGGAATTATTTTGGAGCGGCACCGCCCGGACCCATTTAGGCGCGGCACCGCCCGGACCCATTTAGGAGCGGCACCGCCCGGACCCATTTAGGCGCGGCACCGCCCGGACCCATTTAGGCGCGGCACCGCCCGGACCCATTTAGGCGCGGCACCGCCCGGACCCATTTAGGCGCGGCACCGCCCGGAATTATTTTGCAGCGGCACCGCCCGGACCCATTTAGGCGCGGCACCGCCCGGAATTATTTTGGAGCGGCACCGCCCGGACCCATTTAGGCGCGGCACCGCCCGGACCCATTTAGGCGCGGCACCGCCCGGACCCATTTAGGAGCGGCACCGCCCGGACCCATTTAGGCGCGGCACCGCCCGGTTCCATTTAGGCGCTGCACCGCCCGGACCCATTTAGGCGCGGCACCGCCCGGACCCATTTAGGCGCGGCACCGCCCGGAATTATTTTGGAGCGGCACCGCCCGGACCCATTTAGGCGCGGCACCGCCCGGACCCATTTAGGCGCGGCACCGCCCGGACCCATTTAGGCGCGGCACCGCCCGGACCCATTTAGGAGCGGCACCGCCCGGACCCATTTAGGCGCGGCACCGCCCGGACCCATTTAGGCGCTGCACCGCCCGGACCCATTTAGGCGCGGCACCGCCCGGACCCATTTAGGCGCGGCACCGCCCGGACCCATTTAGGAGCGGCACCGCCCGGACCCATTTAGGCGCGGCACCGCCCGGACCCATTTAGGCGCGGCACCGCCCGGACCCATTTAGGCGCTGCACCGCCCGGACCCATTTAGGCGCGGCACCGCCCGGACCCATTTAGGCGCGGCACCGCCCGGAATTATTTTGCAGCGGCACCGCCCGGACCCATTTAGGCGCGGCACCGCCCGGACCCATTTAGGCGCTGCACCGCCCGGACCCATTTAGGCGCGGCACCGCCCGGACCCATTTAGGCGCGGCACCGCCCGGAATTATTTTGGAGCGGCACCGCCCGGACCCATTTAGGCGCGGCACCGCCCGGACCCATTTAGGCGCGGCACCGCCCGGAATTATTTTGCAGCGGCACCGCCCGGACCCATTTAGGCGCGGCACCGCCCGGAATTATTTTGGAGCGGCACCGCCCGGACCCATTTAGGCGCGGCACCGCCCGGACCCATTTAGGCGCGGCACCGCCCGGACCCATTTAGGCGCGGCACCGCCCGGACCCATTTAGGCGCTGCACCGCCCGGACCCATTTAGGCGCGGCACCGCCCGGACCCATTTAGGCGCGGCACCGCCCGGAATTATTTTGCAGCGGCACCGCCCGGACCCATTTAGGCGCGGCACCGCCCGGACCCATTTAGGCGCTGCACCGCCCGGACCAATTTAGGCGCGGCACCGCCCGGACCCATTTAGGCGCGGCACCGCCCGGAATTATTTTGGAGCGGCACCGCCCGGACCCATTTAGGCGCTGCACCGCCCGGACCCATTTAGGCGCGGCACCGCCCGGACCCATTTAGGAGCGGCACCGCCCGGACCCATTTAGGCGCGGCACCGCCCGGAATTATTTTGCAGCGGCACCGCCCGGACCCATTTAGGCGCGGCACCGCCCGGAATTATTTTGGAGCGGCACCGCCCGGACCCATTTAGGCGCGGCACCGCCCGGACCCATTTAGGCGCGGCACCGCCCGGACCCATTTAGGAGCGGCACCGCCCGGACCCATTTAGGCGCTGCACCGCCCGGACCCATTTAGGCGCGGCACCGCCCGGACCCATTTAGGCGCGGCACCGCCCGGAATTATTTTGCAGCGGCACCGCCCAGACCCATTTAGGCGCGGCACCGCCCGGACCCATTTAGGCGCTGCACCGCCCGGACCAATTTAGGCGCGGCACCGCCCGGACCCATTTAGGCGCGGCACCGCCCGGAATTATTTTGGAGCGGCACCGCCCGGACCCATTTAGGCGCTGCACCGCCCGGACCCATTTAGGCGCGGCACCGCCCGGACCCATTTAGGAGCGGCACCGCCCGGACCCATTTAGGCGCGGCACCGCCCGGACCCATTTAGGCGCGGCACCGCCCGGACCCATTTAGGCGCTGCACCGCCCGGACCCATTTAGGCGCGGCACCGCCCGGACCCATTTAGGCGCGGCACCGCCCGGACCCATTTAGGCGCGGCACCGCCCGGACCCATTTAGGAGCGGCACCGCCCGGACCCATTTAGGCGCTGCACCGCCCGGACCCATTTAGGCGCGGCACCGCCCGGACCCATTTAGGCGCTGCACCGCCCGGACCCATTTAGGCGCGGCACCGCCCGGACCCATTTAGGCACGGCACCGCCCGGAATTATTTTGGAGCGGCACCGCCCGGACCCATTTAAGCGCGGCACCGCCCGGACCCATTTAGGCGCGGCACCGCCCGGACCCATTTAGGCGCGGCACCGCCCGGACCCATTTAGGAGCGGCACCGCCCGGACCCATTTAGGCGCGGCACCGCCCGGACCCATTTAGGCGCGGCACCGCCCGGACCCATTTAGGCGCTGCACCGCCCGGACCCATTTAGGCGCGGCACCGCCCGGACCCATTTAGGCGCGGCACCGCCCGGAATTATTTTGCAGCGGCACCGCCCGGACCCATTTAGGCGCGGCACCGCCCGGACCCATTTAGGCGCGGCACCGCCCGGAATTATTTTGCAGCGGCACCGCCCGGACCCATTTAGGCGCGGCACCGCCCGGACCCATTTAGGCGCTGCACCGCCCGGACCCATTTAGGCGCGGCACCGCCCGGACCCATTTAGGCGCGGCACCGCCCGGAATTATTTTGGAGCGGCACCGCCCGGACCCATTTAGGCGCGGCACCGCCCGGACCCATTTAGGAGCGGCACCGCCCGGACCCATTTAGGCGCGGCACCGCCCGGACCCATTTAGGCGCGGCACCGCCCGGACCCATTTAGGAGCGGCACCGCCCGGACCCATTTAGGCGCGGCACCGCCCGGACCCATTTAGGAGCGGCACCGCCCGGACCCATTTAGGCGCGGCACCGCCCGGACCCATTTAGGCGTGGCACCGCCCGGAATTATTTTGCAGCGGCACCGCCCGGACCCATTTAGGCGCGGCACCGCCCGGACCCATTTAGGCGCGGCACTGCCCGGAATTATTTTGCAGCGGCACCGCCCGGACCCATTTAGGCGCGGCACCGCCCGGACCCATTTAGGCGCTGCACCGCCCGGACCCATTTAGGCGCGGCACCGCCCGGACCCATTTAGGCGCGGCACCGCCCGGAATTATTTTGGAGCGGCACCGCCCGGACCCATTTAGGCGCGGCACCGCCCGGACCCATTTAGGCGCGGCACCGCCCGGACCCATTTAGGAGCGGCACCGCCCGGACCCATTTAGGCGCGGCACCGCCCGGACCCATTTAGGCGCGGCACCGCCCGGAATTATTTTGGAGCGGCACCGCCCGGACCCATTTAGGCGCTGCACCGCCCGGACCCATTTAGGCGCGGCACCGCCCGGACCCATTTAGGCGTTGCACCGCCCGGACCCATTTAGGCGTTGCACCGCCCGGACCCATTTAGGCGCGGCACCGCCCGGACCCATTTAGGCGCGGCACCGCCCGGACGCATTTAGGCGCGGCACCGCCCGGACCCATTAATGCGCGGCACCGCCCGGACCCATTTAGGCGCTGCACCGCCCGGACCCATTTAGGCGCGGCACCGCCCGGACCCATTTAGGCGCGGCACCGCCCGGAATTATTTGCAGCGGCACCGCCCGGACCCATTTAGGCGCGGCACCGCCCGGACCCATTTAGGAGCGGCACCGCCCGGACCCATTTAGGCGCGGCACCGCCCGGACCCATTTAGGCGCTGCACCGCCCGGACCCATTTAGGCGCGGCACCGCCCGGACCCATTTAGGCGCGGCACCGCCCGGAATTATTTTGCAGCGGCACCGCCCGGACCCATTTAGGCGCGGCACCGCCCGGACCCATTTAGGGCGGCACCGCCCGGACCCATTAGGAGCGGCACCGCCCGGACCCATTTAGGCGCGGCACCGCCCGGACCCATTTAGGCGCTGCACCGCCCGGACCCATTTAGGCGCGGCACAGCCCGGACCCATTTAGGCGCTGCACCGCCCGGACCCATTTAGGCGCGGCACCGCCCGGACCCATTTAGGCGCGGCACCGCCCGGACCCATTTAGGAGCGGCACCACCCGGACCCATTTAGGCGCTGCACAGCCCGGACCCATTTAGGAGCGGCACGCCCGGACCCATTTAGGCGCTGCACCGCCCGGACCCATTTAGGCGCGGCACCGCCCGGAATTATTTTGGAGCGGCACCGCCCGGACCCATTTAGGCGCGGCACCGCCCGGACCCATTTATGCGCGGCACCGCCCGGACCCATTTAGGAGCGGCACCGCCCGGACCCATTTGGGCGCGGCACCGCCCGGACCCATTTAGGCGCGGCACCGCCCGGACCCATTTAGGAGCGGCACCGCCCGGGACCCATTTAGGCGCGGCACCGCCCGGAATTATTTTGCAGCGGCACCGCCCGGACCCATTTAGGCGCGGCACCGCCCGGACCCATTTAGGCGCGGCACCGCCCGGACCCATTTAGGCGCTGCACCGCCCGGACCCATTTAGGAGCGGCACCGCCCGGACCCATTTAAGCGCGGCACCGCCCGGACCCATTTAGGCGCGGCACCGCCCGGACCCATTTAGGCGCTGCACCGCCCGGACCCATTTAGGCGCGGCACCGCCCGGACCCATTTAGGCGCGGCACCGCCCGGAATTATTTTGGAGCGGCACCGCCCGGACCCATTTAGGCGCGGCACCGCCCGGACCCATTTAGGCGCTGCACCGCCCGGACCCATTTAGGCGCGGCACCGCCCGGACCCATTTAGGCGCTGCACCGCCCGGACCCATTTAGGCGCGGCACCGCCCGGACCCATTTAGGCGCTGCACCGCCCGGACCCATTTAGGCGCGGCACCGCCCGGACCCATTTAGGCGCGGCACCGCCCGGGACCCATTTAGGCGCGGCACCGCCCGGACCCATTTAGGAGCGGCACCGCCCGGACCCATTTAGGCGCTGCGCCGCCCGGACCCATTTAGGAGCGGCACCGCCCGGACCCATTTAGGCGCTGCACCGCCCGGACCCATTTAGGCGCGGCACCGCCCGGAATTATTTTGGAGCGGCACCGCCCGGACCCATTTAGGTGCGGCACCGCCCGGACCCATTTAGGCGCGGCACCGCCCGGACCCATTTAGGAGCGGCACCGCCCGGACCCATTTAGGCGCGGCACCGCCCGGACCCATTTAGGCGCTGCACCGCCCGGACCCATTTAGGCGCTGCACCGCCCGGACCCATTTAGGCGCGGCACCGCCCGGACCCATTTAGGCGCGGCACCGCCCGGACCCATTTAGGATGAGCGGCACCGCCCGGACCCATTTAGGAGCGGCACCGCCCGGACCCATTTAGGCGCTGCACCGCCCGGACCCATTTAGGCGCGGCACCGCCCGGACCCATTTAGGCGCGGCACCGCCCGGAATTATTTTGGAGCGGCACCGCCCGGACCCATTTAGGCGCGGCACCGCCCGGGACCCATTTAGGAGCGGCACCGCCCGGACCCATTTAGGCGCGGCACCGCCCGGACCCATTTAGGCGCGGCACGCCCGGACCCATTTAGGCGCTGCACCGCCCGGACCCATTTAGGCGCGGCACCGCCCGGACCCATTTAGGCGCGGCACCGCCCGGACCCATTTAGGCGCGGCACCGCCCGGAATTATTTTGCAGCGGCACCGCCCGGACCCATTTAGGCGCGGCACCGCCCGGAATTATTTTGGAGCGCACCGCCCGGACCCATTTAGGCGCGGCACCGCCCGGACCCATTTAGGCGCGGCACCGCCCGGACCCATTTAGGAGCGGCACCGCCCGGACCCATTTAGGCGCGGCACCGCCCGGTTCCATTTAGGCGCTGCACCGCCGGACCATTTAGGCGCGGCACCGCCCGGACCCATTTAGGCGCGGCACCGCCCGGAATTATTTTGGAGCGGCACCGCCCGGACCCATTTAGGCGCGGCACCGCCCGGACCCATTTAGGCGCGGCACCGCCCGGACCCATTTAGGAGCGGCACCGCCCGGACCCATTTAGGCGCGGCACCGCCCGGACCCATTTAGGCGCTGCACCGCCCGGACCCATTTAGGCGCGGCACCGCCCGGACCCATTTAGGCGCGGCACCGCCCGGACCCATTTAGGAGCGGCACCGCCCGGACCCATTTAGGCGCGGCACCGCCCGGACCCATTTAGGCGCGGCACCGCCCGGACCCATTTAGGCGCTGCACCGCCCGGACCCATTTAGGCGCGGCACCGCCCGGACCCATTTAGGCGCGGCACCGCCCGGAATATTTTGCAGCGGCACCGCCCGGACCCATTTAGGCGCGGCACCGCCCGGACCCATTTAGGCGCTGCACCGCCCGGACCCATTTAGGCGCGGCACCGCCCGGACCCATTTAGGCGCGGCACCGCCCGGAATTATTTTGGAGCGGCACCGCCCGGACCCATTTAGGCGCGGCACCGCCCGGACCCATTTAGGCGCGGCACCGCCCGGAATTATTTTGCAGCGGCACCGCCCGGACCCATTTAGGCGCGGCACCGCCCGGAATTATTTTGGAGCGGCACCGCCCGGACCCATTTAGGCGCGGCACCGCCCGGACCCATTTAGGCGCGGCACCGCCCGGACCCATTTAGGCGCTGCACCGGCCGGACCCATTTAGGCGCTGCACCGCCCGGACCCATTTAGGCGCGGCACCGCCCGGACCCATTTAGGCGCGGCACCGCCCGGAATTATTTTGCAGCGGCACCGCCCGGACCCATTTAGGCGCGGCACCGCCCGGACCCATTTAGGCGCTGCACCGCCCGGACCAATTTAGGCGCGGCACCGCCCGGACCCATTTAGGCGCGGCACCGCCCGGAATTATTTTGGAGCGGCACCGCCCGGACCCATTTAGGCGCGGCACCGCCCGGACCCATTTAGGGCGGCACCGCCCGGACCCATTTAGGAGCGGCACCGCCCGGACCCATTTAGGCGCGGCACCGCCCGGACCCATTTAGGCGCTGCACCGCCCGGACCCATTTAGGCGCGGCACAGCCCGGACCCATTTAGGCGCTGCACCGCCCGGACCCATTTAGGCGCGGCACCGCCCGGACCCATTTAGGCGCGGCACCGCCCGGACCCATTTAGGAGCGGCACCACCCGGACCCATTTAGGCGCTGCACAGCCCGGACCCATTTAGGAGCGGCACGCCCGGACCCATTTAGGCGCTGCACCGCCCGGACCCATTTAGGCGCGGCACCGCCCGGAATTATTTTGGAGCGGCACCGCCCGGACCCATTTAGGCGCGGCACCGCCCGGACCCATTTATGCGCGGCACCGCCCGGACCCATTTAGGAGCGGCACCGCCCGGACCCATTTGGGCGCGGCACCGCCCGGACCCATTTAGGCGCGGCACCGCCCGGACCCATTTAGGAGCGGCACCGCCCGGACCCATTTAGGCGCGGCACCGCCCGGAATTATTTTGCAGCGGCACCGCCCGGACCCATTTAGGCGCGGCACCGCCCGGACCCATTTAGGCGCGGCACCGCCCGGACCCATTTAGGCGCTGCACCGCCCGGACCCATTTAGGAGCGGCACCGCCCGGACCCATTTAAGCGCGGCACCGCCCGGACCCATTTAGGCGCGGCACCGCCCGGACCCATTTAGGCGCTGCACCGCCCGGACCCATTTAGGCGCGGCACCGCCCGGACCCATTTAGGCGCGGCACCGCCCGAATTATTTTGGAGCGGCACCGCCCGGACCCATTTAGGCGCGGCACCGCCCGGACCCATTTAGGCGCTGCACCGCCCGGACCCATTTAGGCGCGGCACCGCCCGGACCCATTTAGGCGCTGCACCGCCCGGACCCATTTAGGCGCGGCACCGCCCGGACCAATTTAGGCGCTGCACCGCCCGGACCCATTTAGGCGCGGCACCGCCCGGACCCATTTAGGCGCGGCACCGCCCGGAATTATTTTGCAGCGGCACCGCCCGGACCCATTTAGGAGCGGCACCGCCCGGACCCATTTAGGCGCTGCGCCGCCCGGACCCATTTAGGAGCGGCACCGCCCGGACCCATTTAGGCGCTGCACCGCCC
This sequence comes from Mergus octosetaceus, assembly GCA_036873955.1. Lineage (NCBI taxonomy): Eukaryota > Metazoa > Chordata > Aves > Anseriformes > Anatidae > Mergus > Mergus octosetaceus. The sequence goes on along the minus strand of CM072283.1, from coordinate 74,450 downwards.
GGACCCATTTAGGCGCGGCACCGCCCGGAATTATTTTGGAGCGGCACCGCCCGGACCCATTTAGGTGCGGCACCGCCCGGACCCATTTAGGCGCGGCACCGCCCGGACCCATTTAGGAGCGGCACCGCCCGGACCCATTTAGGCGCGGCACCGCCCGGACCCATTTAGGCGCTGCACCGCCCGGACCCATTTAGGCGCGGCACCGCCCGGACCCATTTAGGCGCTGCACCGCCCGGACCCATTTAGGCGCGGCACCGCCCGGACCCATTTAGGCGCGGCACCGCCCGGACCATTTAGGAGCGGCACCGCCCGGACCCATTTAGGAGCGGCACCGCCCGGACCCATTTAGGCGCTGCACCGCCCGGACCCATTTAGGCGCGGCACCGCCCGGACCCATTTAGGCGCGGCACCGCCCGGAATTATTTTGGAGCGGCACGCCCGGACCCATTTAGGCGCGGCACCGCCCGGACCCATTTAGGAGCGGCACCGCCCGGACCCATTTAGGCGCGGCACCGCCCGGACCCATTTAGGCGCGGCACCGCCCGGACCCATTTAGGCGCGGCACCGCCCGGACCCATTTAGGCGCTGCACCGCCCGGACCCATTTAGGCGCGGCACCGCCCGGACCCATTTAGGCGCGGCACCGCCCGGACCCATTTAGGCGCGGCACCGCCCGGAATTATTTTGCAGCGGCACCGCCCGGACCCATTTAGGCGCGGCACCGCCCGGAATTATTTTGGAGCGGCACCGCCCGGACCCATTTAGGCGCGGCACCGCCCGGACCCATTTAGGCGCGGCACCGCCCGGACCCATTTAGGAGCGGCACCGCCCGGACCCATTTAGGCGCGGCACCGCCCGGTTCCATTTAGGCGCTGCACCGCCCGGACCCATTTAGGCGCGGCACCGCCCGGACCCATTTAGGCGCGGCACCGCCCGGAATTATTTTGGAGCGGCACCGCCCGGACCCATTTAGGCGCGGCACCGCCCGGACCCATTTAGGCGCGGCACCGCCCGGACCCATTTAGGCGCGGCACCGCCCGGACCCATTTAGGAGCGGCACCGCCCGGACCCATTTAGGCGCGGCACCGCCCGGACCCATTTAGGCGCTGCACCGCCCGGACCCATTTAGGCGCGGCACCGCCCGGACCCATTTAGGCGCGGCACCGCCCGGACCCATTTAGGAGCGGCACCGCCCGGACCCATTTAGGCGCGGCACCGCCCGGACCAATTTAGGCGCGGCACCGCCCGGACCCATTTAGGCGCTGCACCGCCCGGACCCATTTAGGCGCGGCACCGCCCGGACCCATTTAGGCGCGGCACCGCCCGGAATTATTTTGCAGCGGCACCGCCCGGACCCATTTAGGCGCGGCACCGCCCGGACCCATTTAGGCGCTGCACCGCCCGGACCCATTTAGGCGCGGCACCGCCCGGACCCATTTAGGCGCGGCACCGCCCGGAATTATTTTGGAGCGGCACCGCCCGGACCCATTTAGGCGCGGCACCGCCCGGACCCATTTAGGCGCGGCACCGCCCGGAATTATTTTGCAGCGGCACCGCCCGGACCCATTTAGGCGCGGCACCGCCCGGAATTATTTTGGAGCGGCACCGCCCGGACCCATTTAGGCGCGGCACCGCCCGGACCCATTTAGGCGCGGCACCGCCCGGACCCATTTAGGCGCTGCACCGGCCGGACCCATTTAGGCGCTGCACCGCCCGGACCCATTTAGGCGCGGCACCGCCGGACCCATTTAGGCGCGGCACCGCCCGGAATTATTTTGCAGCGGCACCGCCCGGACCCATTTAGGCGCGGCACCGCCCGGACCCATTTAGGCGCTGCACCGCCCGGACCAATTTAGGCGCGGCACCGCCCGGACCCATTTAGGCGCGGCACCGCCCGGAATTATTTTGGAGCGGCACCGCCCGGACCCATTTAGGCGCTGCACCGCCCGGACCCATTTAGGCGCGGCACCGCCCGGACCCTTTAGGAGCGGCACCGCCCGGACCCATTTAGGCGCGGCACCGCCCGGAATTATTTTGCAGCGGCACCGCCCGGACCCATTTAGGCGCGGCACCGCCCGGAATTATTTTGGAGCGGCACCGCCCGGACCCATTTAGGCGCGGCACCGCCCGGACCCATTTAGGCGCGGCACCGCCCGGACCCATTTAGGAGCGGCACCGCCCGGACCCATTTAGGCGCTGCACCGCCCGGACCCATTTAGGCGCGGCACCGCCCGGACCCATTTAGGCGCGGCACCGCCCGGAATTATTTTGCAGCGGCACCGCCCAGACCCATTTAGGCGCGGCACCGCCCGGACCCATTTAGGCGCTGCACCGCCCGGACCAATTTAGGCGCGGCACCGCCCGGACCCATTTAGGCGCGGCACCGCCCGGAATTATTTTGGAGCGGCACCGCCCGGACCCATTTAGGCGCTGCACCGCCCGGACCCATTTAGGCGCGGCACCGCCCGGACCCATTTAGGAGCGGCACCGCCCGGACCCATTTAGGCGCGGCACCGCCCGGACCCATTTAGGCGCGGCACCGCCCGGACCCATTTAGGCGCTGCACCGCCCGGACCCATTTAGGCGCGGCACCGCCCGGACCCATTTAGGCGCGGCACCGCCCGGACCCATTTAGGCGCGGCACCGCCCGGACCCATTTAGGAGCGGCACCGCCCGGACCCATTTAGGCGCTGCACCGCCCGGACCCATTTAGGCGCGGCACCGCCCGGACCCATTTAGGCGCTGCACCGCCCGGACCCATTTAGGCGCGGCACCGCCCGGACCCATTTAGGCACGGCACCGCCCGGAATTATTTTGGAGCGGCACCGCCCGGACCCATTTAAGCGCGGCACCGCCCGGACCCATTTAGGCGCGGCACCGCCCGGACCCATTTAGGCGCGGCACCGCCCGGACCCATTTAGGAGCGGCACCGCCCGGACCCATTTAGGCGCGGCACCGCCCGGACCCATTAGGCGCGGCACCGCCCGGACCCATTTAGGCGCTGCACCGCCCGGACCCATTTAGGCGCGGCACCGCCGGACCCATTTAGGCGCGGCACCGCCCGGAATTATTTTGCAGCGGCACCGCCCGGACCCATTTAGGCGCGGCACCGCCCGGACCCATTTAGGCGCGGCACCGCCCGGACCCATTTAGGCGCGGCACCGCCCGGAATTATTTTGCAGCGGCACCGCCCGGACCCATTTAGGCGCGGCACCGCCCGGACCCATTTAGGCGCTGCACCGCCCGGACCCATTTAGGCGCGGCACCGCCCGGACCCATTTAGGCGCGGCACCGCCCGGAATTATTTTGGAGCGGCACCGCCCGGACCCATTTAGGCGCGGCACCGCCCGGACCCATTTAGGAGCGGCACCGCCCGGACCCATTTAGGCGCGGCACCGCCCGGACCCATTTAGGCGCGGCACCGCCCGGACCCATTTAGGAGCGGCACCGCCCGGACCCATTTAGGCGCGGCACCGCCCGGACCCATTTAGGAGCGGCACGCCCGGACCCATTTAGGCGCGGCACCGCCGGACCCATTTAGGCGCGGCACCGCCCGGAATTATTTTGCAGCGGCACCGCCCGGACCCATTTAGGCGCGGCACCGCCCGGACCCATTTAGGCGCGCACTGCCCGGAATTATTTTGCAGCGGCACCGCCCGGACCCATTTAGGCGCGGCACCGCCCGGACCCATTTAGGCGCTGCACCGCCCGGACCCATTTAGGCGCGGCACCGCCCGGACCCATTTAGGCGCGGCACCGCCCGGAATTATTTTGGAGCGGCACCGCCCGGACCCATTTAGGCGCGGCACCGCCCGGACCCATTTAGGCGCGGCACCGCCCGGACCCATTTAGGAGCGGCACCGCCCGGACCCATTTAGGCGCGCACCGCCCGGACCCATTTAGGCGCGGCACCGCCCGGAATTATTTTGGAGCGGCACCGCCCGGACCCATTTAGGCGCGGCACCGCCCGGAATTATTTTGCAGCGGCACCGCCCGGACCCATTTAGGCGCGGCACCGCCCGGACCCATTTAGGCGCTGCACCGCCCGGACCCATTTAGGCGCGGCACCGCCCGGAATTATTTTGGAGCGGCACCGCCCGGACCCATTTAGGCGCGGCACCGCCCGGACCCATTTAGGCGCGGCACCGCCCGGACCCATTTAGGCGCTGCACCGCCCGGACCCATTTAGGCGCGGCACTGCCCGGACCCATTTAGGCGCGGCACCGCCCGGACCCATTTAGGCGCTGCACCGCCCGGACCCATTTAGGCGCTGCACCGCCCGGACCCATTTAGGCGCGGCACCGCCCGGACCCATTTAGGAGCGGCACCGCCCGGACCCATTTAGGCGCGGCACCGCCCGGACCCATTTAGGCGCTGCACAGCCCGGACCCATTTAGGCGCTGCACCGCCCGGACCCATTTAGGCGCGGCACCGCCCGGACCCATTTAGGCACGGCACCGCCCGGAATTATTTTGCAGCGGCACCGCCCGGACCCATTTAGGCGCGGCACCGCCCGGACCCATTTAGGCGCTGCACCGCCCGGACCCATTTAGGCGCGGCACCGCCCGGACCCATTTAGGCGCTGCACCGCCCGGACCCATTTAGGCGCGGCACCGCCCGGACCCATTTAGGCGCTGCACCGCCCGGACCCATTTAGGCGCGGCACCGCCCGGACCCATTTAGGCGCGGCACCGCCCGGAATTATTTTGGAGCGGCACCGCCCGGACCCATTTAGGCGCGGCACCGCCCGGACCCATTTAGGCGCGGCACCGCCCGGACCCATTTAGGAGCGGCACCGCCCGGACCCATTTAGGCGCGGCACCGCCCGGACCCATTTAGGCGCTGACCCGCCCGGACCCATTTAGGCGCGGCACCGCCCGGACCCATTTAGGCGCGGCACCGCCCGGACCCATTTAGGCGCTGCACCGCCCGGACCCATTTAGGCGCGGTACCGCCCGGACCCATTTAGGCGCGGCACCGCCCGGAATTTTTTTGCAGCGGCACCGCCCGGACCCATTTAGGCGCGGCACCGCCCGGACCCATTTAGGCGCGGCACCGCCCGGACCCATTTAGGCGCTGCACCGCCCGGACCCATTTAGGAGCGGCACCGCCCGGACCCATTTAGGCGCGGCACCGCCCGGACCCATTTAGGCGCGGCACCGCCCGGACCCATTTAGGCGCGGCACCGCCCGGACCCATTTAGGCGCTGCACCGCCCGGACCCATTTAGGCGCGGCACCGCCCGGACTCATTTAGGAGCGGCACCGCCCGGACCCATTTAGGCGCGGCACCGCCCGGACCCATTTAGGCGCGGCACCGCTCGGACCCATTTAGGCGCGGCACCGCCCGGACCCATTTAGGCGCGGCACCGCCCGGACCCATTTAGGCGCAGCACCGCCCGGACCCATTTAGGCGCGGCACCGCCCGGACCCATTTAGGCGCGGCACCGCCCGGAATTATTTTGGAGCGGCACCGCCCGGACCCATTTAGGCGCGGCACCGCCCGGACCCATTTAGGAGCGGCACCGCCCGGACCCATTTAGGCGCGGCACCGCCCGGACCCATTTAGGCGCGGCACCGCCCGGACCCATTTAGGAGCGGCACCGCCCGGAATTATTTTGGAGCGGCACCGCCCGGACCCATTTAGGCGCGGCACCGCCCGGACCCATTTAGGAGCGGCACCGCCCGGACCCATTTAGGCGCGGCACCGCCCGGACCCATTTAGGCGCGGCACCGCCCGGAATTATTTTGCAGCGGCACCGCCCGGACCCATTTAGGCGCGGCACCGCCCGGACCCATTTAGGCGCGGCACGGCCCGGACCCATTTAGGCGCTGAACCGCCCGGACCCATTTAGGCGCTGCACCGCCCGGACCCATTTAGGCGCGGCACCGCCCGCACCCATTTAGGCGCGGCACCGCCCGGAATTATTTTGCAGCGGCACCGCCCGGACCCATTTAGGCGCGGCACCGCCCGGACCCATTTAGGCGCTGCACAGCCCGGACCCATTTAGGCGCGGCACCGCCCGGACCCATTTAGGCGCGGCACCGCCCGGAATTATTTTGGAGCGGCACCGCCCGGACCCATTTAGGCGCGGCACCGCCCGGACCCATTTAGGCGCGGCACCGCCCGGACCCATTTAGGCGCTGCACCGCCCGGACCCATTTAGGCGCGGCACCGCCCGGACCCATTTAGGCGCGGCACCGCCCGGACCCATTTAGGAGCGGCACCGCCCGGACCCATTTAGGCGCTGCACCGCCCGGACCCATTTAGGCGCGGCACCGCCCGGACCCATTTAGGCGCGGCACCGCCCGGAATTATTTTGCAGCGGCACCGCCCGGACCCATTTAGGCGCGGCACCGCCCGGACCCATTTAGGCGCTGCACCGCCCTGACCCATTTAGGCGCTGCACCGCCCGGACCCATTTAGGCGCGGCACCGCCCGGACCCATTTAGGCGCTGCACCGCCCGGACCCATTTAGGCGCGGCACCGCCCGGACCCATTTAGGCGCGGCTCCGCCCGGACCCATTTAGGAGCGGCACCGCCCGGACCCATTTAGGCGCTGCACCGCCCGGACCCATTTAGGCGCGGCACCGCCCGGACCCATTTAGGCGCGGCACCGCCCGGAATTATTTTGCAGCGGCACCGCCCGGACCCATTTAGGCGCGGCACCGCCCGGACCCATTTAGGCGCGGCACCGCCCGGACCCATTTAGGCGCTGTACCGCCCGGACCCATTTAGGCGCGGCACCGCCCGGACCCATTTAGGCGCTGCACCGCCCGGACCCATTTAGGCGCTGCACCGCCCGGACCCATTTAGGCGCGGCACCGCCCGGAATTATTTTGGAGCGGCACCGCCCGGACCCATTTAGGCGCGGCACCGCCCGGAATTATTTTGGAGCGGCACCGCCCGGACCCATTTAGGCGCGGCACCGCCCGGACCCATTTAGGCGCGGCACCGCCCGGACCCATTTAGGAGCGGCACCGCCCGGACCCATTTAGGCGCGGCACCGCCCGGACCCATTTAGGCGCTGCACCGCCCGGAATTATTTTGCAGCGGCACCGCCCGGACCCATTTAGGCGCGGCACCGCCCGGACCCATTTAGGCGCTGCACCGCCCGGACCCATTTAGGCGCGGCACCGCCCGGACCCATTTAGGCGCGGCACCGCCCGGAATTTTTTTGCAGCGGCACCGCCCGGACCCATTTAGGAGCGGCACCGCCCGGACCCATTTAGGCGCGGCACCGCCCGGACCCATTTAGGCGCTGCACCGCCCGGACCCATTTAGGAGCGGCACCGCCCGGACCCATTTAGGCGCTGCACCGCCCGGACCCATTTAGGCGCGGCACCGCCCGGACCCATTTAGGCGCTGCACCGCCCGGACCCATTTAGGCGCGGCACCGCCCGGACCCATTTAGGCGCTGCACCGCCCGGACCCATTTAGGCGCGGCACCGCCCGGACCCATTTAGGAGCGGCACCGCCCGGACCCATTTAGGCGCGGCACCGCCCGGACCCATTTAGGCGCGGCACCGCTCGGACCCATTTAGGCGCGGCACCGCCCGGACCCATTTAGGCGCTGCACCGCCCGGACCCATTTAGGCGCTGCACCGCCCGGACCCATTTAGGCGCGGCACCGCCCGGACCCATTTAGGCGCGGCACCGCCCGGAATTATTTTGGAGCGGCACCGCCCGGACCCATTTAGGCGCGGCACCGCCCGGACCCATTTAGGCGCTGCACCGCCCGGACCCATTTAGGCGCGGCACCGCCCGGACCCATTTAGGCGCTGCACCGCCCGGACCCATTTAGGCGCGGCACCGCCCGGACCCATTTAGGCGCGGCACCGCCCGGAATTATTTTGGAGCGGCACCGCCCGGACCCATTTAGGCGCGGCACCGCCCGGACCCATTTAGGCGCGGCACCGCCCGGACCCATTTAGGAGCGGCACCGCCCGGACCCATTTAGGCGCGGCACCGCCCGGACCCATTTAGGCGCGGCACCGCCCGGACCCATTTAGGCGCTGCACCGCCCGGACCCATTTAGGCGCGGCATCGCCCGGACCCATTTAGGAGCGGCACCGCCCGGACCCATTTAGGCGCGGCACCGCCCGGACCCATTTAGGCGCTGCACCGCCCGGACCCATTTAGGCGCGGCACCGCCCGGACCCATTTAGGCGCTGCACCGCCCGGACCCATTTAGGCGCGGCACCGCCCGGACCCATTTAGGCGCGGCACCGCCCGGAATTATTTTGGAGCGGCACCGCCCGGACCCATTTAGGCGCGGCACCGCCCGGACCCATTTAGGCGCGGCACCGCCCGGACCCATTTAGGAGCGGCACCGCCCGGACCCATTTAGGCGCGGCACCGCCCGGACCCATTTAGGCGCTGCACCGCCCGGACCCATTTAGGCGCGGCACCGCCCGGACCCATTTAGGCGCGGCACCGCCCGGACCCATTTAGGCGCTGCACCGCCCGGACCCATTTAGGCGCGGTACCGCCCGGACCCATTTAGGCGCGGCACCGCCCGGAATTTTTTTGCAGCGGCACCGCCCGGACCCATTTAGGCGCGGCACCGCCCGGACCCATTTAGGCGCGGCACCGCCCGGACCCATTTAGGCGCTGCACCGCCCGGACCCATTTAGGAGCGGCACCGCCCGGACCCATTTAGGCGCGGCACCGCCCGGACCCATTTAGGCGCGGCACCGCCCGGACCCATTTAGGCGCTGCACCGCCCGGACCCATTTAGGCGCGGCACCGCCCGGACCCATTTAGGCGCTGCACCGCCCGGACCCATTTAGGCGCGGCACCGCCCGGACTCATTTAGGAGCGGCACCGCCCGGACCCATTTAGGAGCGGCACCGCCCGGACCCATTTAGGCGCGGCACCGCCCGGAATTATTTTGGAGCGGCACCGCCCGGACCCATTTAGGCGCGGCACCGCCCGGACCCATTTAGGCGCGGCACCGCCCGGACCCATTTAGGAGCGGCACCGCCCGGACCCATTTAGGCGCGGCACCGCCCGGACCCATTTAGGCGCTGCACCGCCCGGACCCATTTAGGCGCGGCACCGCCCGGACCCATTTAGGCGCGGCACCGCCCGGACCCATTTAGGCGCTGCACCGCCCGGACCCATTTAGGCGCGGTACCGCCCGGACCCATTTAGGCGCGGCACCGCCCGGAATTTTTTTGCAGCGGCACCGCCCGGACCCATTTAGGCGCGGCACCGCCCGGACCCATTTAGGCGCGGCACCGCCCGGACCCATTTAGGCGCTGCACCGCCCGGACCCATTTAGGAGCGGCACCGCCCGGACCCATTTAGGCGCGGCACCGCCCGGACCCATTTAGGCGCGGCACCGCCCGGACCCATTTAGGCGCTGCACCGCCCGGACCCATTTAGGAGCGGCACCGCCCGGACCCATTTAGGCGCTGCACCGCCCGGACCCATTTAGGCGCGGCACCGCCCGGACCCATTTAGGCGCTGCACCGCCCGGACCCATTTAGGCGCGGCACCGCCCGGACCCATTTAGGCGCTGCACCGCCCGGACCCATTTAGGCGCGGCACCGCCCGGACCCATTTAGGAGCGGCACCGCCCGGACCCATTTAGGCGCGGCACCGCCCGGACCCATTTAGGCGCGGCACCGCCCGGACCCATTTAGGCGCGGCACCGCTCGGACCCATTTAGGCGCGGCACCGCCCGGACCCATTTAGGCGCTGCACCGCCCGGACCCATTTAGGCGCTGCACCGCCCGGACCCATTTAGGCGCGGCACCGCCCGGACCCATTTAGGCGCGGCACCGCCCGGAATTATTTTGGAGCGGCACCGCCCGGACCCATTTAGGCGCGGCACCGCCCGGACCCATTTAGGCGCTGCACCGCCCGGACCCATTTAGGCGCGGCACCGCCCGGACCCATTTAGGCGCTGCACCGCCCGGACCCATTTAGGCGCGGCACCGCCCGGACCCATTTAGGCGCGGCACCGCCCGGAATTATTTTGGAGCGGCACCGCCCGGACCCATTTAGGCGCGGCACCGCCCGGACCCATTTAGGCGCGGCACCGCCCGGACCCATTTAGGAGCGGCACCGCCCGGACCCATTTAGGCGCGGCACCGCCCGGACCCATTTAGGCGCGGCACCGCCCGGACCCATTTAGGCGCTGCACCGCCCGGACCCATTTAGGCGCGGCATCGCCCGGACCCATTTAGGAGCGGCACCGCCCGGACCCATTTAGGCGCGGCACCGCCCGGACCCATTTAGGCGCTGCACCGCCCGGACCCATTTAGGCGCGGCACCGCCCGGACCCATTTAGGCGCTGCACCGCCCGGACCCATTTAGGCGCGGCACCGCCCGGACCCATTTAGGCGCGGCACCGCCCGGAATTATTTTGGAGCGGCACCGCCCGGACCCATTTAGGCGCGGCACCGCCCGGACCCATTTAGGCGCGGCACCGCCCGGACCCATTTAGGAGCGGCACCGCCCGGACCCATTTAGGCGCGGCACCGCCCGGACCCATTTAGGCGCTGCACCGCCCGGACCCATTTAGGCGCGGCACCGCCCGGACCCATTTAGGCGCGGCACCGCCCGGACCCATTTAGGCGCTGCACCGCCCGGACCCATTTAGGCGCGGTACCGCCCGGACCCATTTAGGCGCGGCACCGCCCGGAATTTTTTTGCAGCGGCACCGCCCGGACCCATTTAGGCGCGGCACCGCCCGGACCCATTTAGGCGCGGCACCGCCCGGACCCATTTAGGCGCTGCACCGCCCGGACCCATTTAGGAGCGGCACCGCCCGGACCCATTTAGGCGCGGCACCGCCCGGACCCATTTAGGCGCGGCACCGCCCGGACCCATTTAGGCGCTGCACCGCCCGGACCCATTTAGGCGCGGCACCGCCCGGACCCATTTAGGCGCTGCACCGCCCGGACCCATTTAGGCGCGGCACCGCCCGGACTCATTTAGGAGCGGCACCGCCCGGACCCATTTAGGAGCGGCACCGCCCGGACCCATTTAGGCGCGGCACCGCCCGGAATTATTTTGGAGCGGCACCGCCCGGACCCATTTAGGCGCGGCACCGCCCGGACCCATTTAGGCGCGGCACCGCCCGGACCCATTTAGGAGCGGCACCGCCCGGACCCATTTAGGCGCGGCACCGCCCGGACCCATTTAGGCGCTGCACCGCCCGGACCCATTTAGGCGCGGCACCGCCCGGACCCATTTAGGCGCGGCACCGCCCGGACCCATTTAGGCGCTGCACCGCCCGGACCCATTTAGGCGCGGTACCGCCCGGACCCATTTAGGCGCGGCACCGCCCGGAATTTTTTTGCAGCGGCACCGCCCGGACCCATTTAGGCGCGGCACCGCCCGGACCCATTTAGGCGCGGCACCGCCCGGACCCATTTAGGCGCTGCACCGCCCGGACCCATTTAGGAGCGGCACCGCCCGGACCCATTTAGGCGCGGCACCGCCCGGACCCATTTAGGCGCGGCACCGCCCGGACCCATTTAGGCGCTGCACCGCCCGGACCCATTTAGGCGCGGCACCGCCCGGACCCATTTAGGCGCTGCACCGCCCGGACCCATTTAGGCGCGGCACCGCCCGGACTCATTTAGGAGCGGCACCGCCCGGACCCATTTAGGCGCGGCACCGCCCGGACCCATTTAGGCGCGGCACCGCTCGGACCCATTTAGGCGCGGCACCGCCCGGACCCATTTAGGCGCGGCACCGCCCGGACCCATTTAGGCGCAGCACCGCCCGGACCCATTTAGGCGCGGCACCGCCCGGACCCATTTAGGCGCGGCACCGCCCGGAATTATTTTGGAGCGGCACCGCCCGGACCCATTTAGGCGCGGCACCGCCCGGACCCATTTAGGAGCGGCACCGCCCGGACCCATTTAGGCGCGGCACCGCCCGGACCCATTTAGGCGCGGCACCGCCCGGACCCATTTAGGCGCTGCACCGCCCGGACCCATTTAGGCGCGGCACCGCCCGGACCCATTTAGGAGCGGCACCGCCCGGAATTATTTTGGAGCGGCACCGCCCGGACCCATTTAGGCGCGGCACCGCCCGGACCCATTTAGGAGCGGCACCGCCCGGACCCATTTAGGCGCGGCACCGCCCGGACCCATTTAGGCGCGGCACCGCCCGGAATTATTTTGCAGCGGCACCGCCCGGACCCATTTAGGCGCGGCACCGCCCGGACCCATTTAGGCGCTGCACCGCCCGGACCCATTTAGGAGCGGCACCGCCCGGACCCATTTAGGCGCTGCACCGCCCGGACCCATTTAGGCGCGGCACCGCCCGCACCCATTTAGGCGCGGCACCGCCCGGAATTATTTTGCAGCGGCACCGCCCGGACCCATTTAGGCGCGGCACCGCCCGGACCCATTTAGGCGCTGCACAGCCCGGACCCATTTAGGCGCGGCACCGCCCGGACCCATTTAGGCGCGGCACCGCCCGGAATTATTTTGGAGCGGCACCGCCCGGACCCATTTAGGCGCGGCACCGCCCGGACCCATTTAGGCGCGGCACCGCCCGGACCCATTTAGGCGCTGCACCGCCCGGACCCATTTAGGCGCGGCACCGCCCGGACCCATTTAGGCGCGGCACCGCCCGGACCCATTTAGGAGCGGCACCGCCCGGACCCATTTAGGCGCTGCACCGCCCGGACCCATTTAGGCGCGGCACCGCCCGGACCCATTTAGGCGCGGCACCGCCCGGAATTATTTTGCAGCGGCACCGCCCGGACCCATTTAGGCGCGGCACCGCCCGGACCCATTTAGGCGCTGCACCGCCCTGACCCATTTAGGCGCTGCACCGCCCGGACCCATTTAGGCGCGGCACCGCCCGGACCCATTTAGGCGCTGCACCGCCCGGACCCATTTAGGCGCGGCACCGCCCGGACCCATTTAGGCGCGGCTCCGCCCGGACCCATTTAGGAGCGGCACCGCCCGGACCCATTTAGGCGCGGCACCGCCCGGACCCATTTAGGCGCTGCACCGCCCGGACCCATTTAGGCGCGGCACCGCCCGGACCCATTTAGGCGCGGCACCGCCCGGAATTATTTTGCAGCGGCACCGCCCGGACCCATTTAGGCGCGGCACCGCCCGGACCCATTTAGGCGCGGCACCGCCCGGACCCATTTAGGCGCTGTACCGCCCGGACCCATTTAGGCGCGGCACCGCCCGGACCCATTTTGGCGCGGCACCGCCCGGACCCATTTAGCCGCGGCACCGCCCGGACCCATTTAGGCGCGGCACCGCCCGGAATTATTTTGGAGCGGCACCGCCGGGACCCATTTAGGCGCGGCACCGCCCGGACCCATTTAGGCGCGGCACCGCCCGGACCCATTTAGGCGCTGCACCGCCCGGACCCATTTAGGCGCGGCACCGCCCGGACCCATTTAGGCGCGGCACCGCCCGGACCCATTTAGGCGCAGCACCGCACGGACCCATTTAGGCGCGGCACCGCCCGGACCCATTTAGGCGCTGCACCGCCCGGACCCATTTAGGCGCGGCACCGCCCGGACCCATTTAGGCGCGGCACCGCCCGGACCCATTTAGGAGCGGCACCGCCTGGACCCATTTAGGCGCGGCACCGCCCGGACCCATTTAGGCGCGGCACCGCCCGGACCCATTTAGGCGCTGCACCGCCCGGACCCATTTAGGCACGGCACCGCCCGGACCCATTTAGGCGCTGTACCGCCCGGACCCATTTAGGCGCGGCACCGCCCGGACCCATTTAGGCGCTGCACCGCCCGGACCCATTTAGGCGCGGCACCGCCCGGACCCATTTAGGCGCTGCACCGCCCGGACCCATTTAGGCGCGGCACCGCCCGGACCCATTTAGGCGCGGCACCGCCCGGAATTATTTTGGAGCGGCACCGCCCGGACCCATTTAGGCGCGGCACCGCCCGGACCCATTTAGGCGCGGCACCGCCCGGACCCATTTAGGAGCGGCACCGCCCGGACCCATTTAGGCGCGGCACCGCCCGGACCCATTTAGGCGCTGACCCGCCCGGACCCATTTAGGCGCGGCACCGCCCGGACCCATTTAGGCGCGGCACCGCCCGGACCCATTTAGGCGCTGCACCGCCCGGACCCATTTAGGCGCGGTACCGCCCGGACCCATTTAGGCGCGGCACCGCCCGGAATTTTTTTGCAGCGGCACCGCCCGGACCCATTTAGGCGCGGCACCGCCCGGACCCATTTAGGCGCGGCACCGCCCGGACCCATTTAGGCGCTGCACCGCCCGGACCCATTTAGGAGCGGCACCGCCCGGACCCATTTAGGCGCGGCACCGCCCGGACCCATTTAGGCGCGGCACCGCCCGGACCCATTTAGGCGCTGCACCGCCCGGACCCATTTAGGCGCGGCACCGCCCGGACTCATTTAGGAGCGGCACCGCCCGGACCCATTTAGGCGCGGCACCGCCCGGACCCATTTAGGCGCGGCACCGCTCGGACCCATTTAGGCGCGGCACCGCCCGGACCCATTTAGGCGCGGCACCGCCCGGACCCATTTAGGCGCAGCACCGCCCGGACCCATTTAGGCGCGGCACCGCCCGGACCCATTTAGGCGCGGCACCGCCCGGAATTATTTTGGAGCGGCACCGCCCGGACCCATTTAGGCGCGGCACCGCCCGGACCCATTTAGGAGCGGCACCGCCCGGACCCATTTAGGCGCGGCACCGCCCGGACCCATTTAGGCGCGGCACCGCCCGGACCCATTTAGGCGCTGCACCGCCCGGACCCATTTAGGCGCGGCACCGCCCGGACCCATTTAGGAGCGGCACCGCCCGGAATTATTTTGGAGCGGCACCGCCCGGACCCATTTAGGCGCGGCACCGCCCGGACCCATTTAGGAGCGGCACCGCCCGGACCCATTTAGGCGCGGCACCGCCCGGAATTATTTTGCAGCGGCACCGCCCGGACCCATTTAGGCGCGGCACCGCCCGGACCCATTTAGGCGCGGCACGGCCCGGACCCATTTAGGCGCTGAACCGCCCGGACCCATTTAGGCGCTGCACCGCCCGGACCCATTTAGGCGCGGCACCGCCCGCACCCATTTAGGCGCGGCACCGCCCGGAATTATTTTGCAGCGGCACCGCCCGGACCCATTTAGGCGCGGCACCGCCCGGACTCATTTAGGCGCTGCACAGCCCGGACCCATTTAGGCGCGGCACCGCCCGGACCCATTTAGGCGCGGCACCGCCCGGAATTATTTTGGAGCGGCACCGCCCGGACCCATTTAGGCGCGGCACCGCCCGGACCCATTTAGGCGCGGCACCGCCCGGACCCATTTAGGCGCTGCACCGCCCGGACCCATTTAGGCGCGGCACCGCCCGGACCCATTTAGGCGCGGCACCGCCCGGACCCATTTAGGAGCGGCACCGCCCGGACCCATTTAGGCGCTGCACCGCCCGGACCCATTTAGGCGCGGCACCGCCCGGACCCATTTAGGCGCGGCACCGCCCGGAATTATTTTGCAGCGGCACCGCCCGGACCCATTTAGGCGCGGCACCGCCCGGACCCATTTAGGCGCTGCACCGCCCTGACCCATTTAGGCGCTGCACCGCCCGGACCCATTTAGGCGCGGCACCGCCCGGACCCATTTAGGCGCTGCACCGCCCGGACCCATTTAGGCGCGGCACCGCCCGGACCCATTTAGGCGCGGCTCCGCCCGGACCCATTTAGGAGCGGCACCGCCCGGACCCATTTAGGCGCTGCACCGCCCGGACCCATTTAGGCGCGGCACCGCCCGGACCCATTTAGGCGCGGCACCGCCCGGAATTATTTTGCAGCGGCACCGCCCGGACCCATTTAGGCGCGGCACCGCCCGGACCCATTTAGGCGCGGCACCGCCCGGACCCATTTAGGCGCTGTACCGCCCGGACCCATTTAGGCGCGGCACCGCCCGGACCCATTTAGGCGCTGCACCGCCCGGACCCATTTAGGCGCTGCACCGCCCGGACCCATTTAGGCGCGGCACCGCCCGGAATTATTTTGGAGCGGCACCGCCCGGACCCATTTAGGCGCGGCACCGCCCGGAATTATTTTGGAGCGGCACCGCCCGGACCCATTTAGGCGCGGCACCGCCCGGACCCATTTAGGCGCGGCACCGCCCGGACCCATTTAGGAGCGGCACCGCCCGGACCCATTTAGGCGCGGCACCGCCCGGACCCATTTAGGCGCTGCACCGCCCGGAATTATTTTGCAGCGGCACCGCCCGGACCCATTTAGGCGCGGCACCGCCCGGACCCATTTAGGCGCTGCACCGCCCGGATCCATTTAGGCGCGGCACCGCCCGGACCCATTTAGGCGCGGCACCGCCCGGAATTTTTTTGCAGCGGCACCGCCCGGACCCATTTAGGAGCGGCACCGCCCGGACCCATTTAGGCGCGGCACCGCCCGGACCCATTTAGGCGCTGCACCGCCCGGACCCATTTAGGAGCGGCACCGCCCGGACCCATTTAGGCGCTGCACCGCCCGGACCCATTTAGGCGCGGCACCGCCCGGACCCATTTAGGCGCTGCACCGCCCGGACCCATTTAGGCGCGGCACCGCCCGGACCCATTTAGGCGCTGCACCGCCCGGACCCATTTAGGCGCGGCACCGCCCGGACCCATTTAGGAGCGGCACCGCCCGGACCCATTTAGGCGCGGCACCGCCCGGACCCATTTAGGCGCGGCACCGCCCGGACCCATTTAGGCGCGGCACCGCTCGGACCCATTTAGGCGCGGCACCGCCCGGACCCATTTAGGCGCTGCACCGCCCGGACCCATTTAGGCGCTGCACCGCCCGGACCCATTTAGGCGCGGCACCGCCCGGACCCATTTAGGCGCGGCACCGCCCGGAATTATTTTGGAGCGGCACCGCCCGGACCCATTTAGGCGCGGCACCGCCCGGACCCATTTAGGCGCTGCACCGCCCGGACCCATTTAGGCGCGGCACCGCCCGGACCCATTTAGGCGCTGCACCGCCCGGACCCATTTAGGCGCGGCACCGCCCGGACCCATTTAGGCGCGGCACCGCCCGGAATTATTTTGGAGCGGCACCGCCCGGACCCATTTAGGCGCGGCACCGCCCGGACCCATTTAGGCGCGGCACCGCCCGGACCCATTTAGGAGCGGCACCGCCCGGACCCATTTAGGCGCGGCACCGCCCGGACCCATTTAGGCGCGGCACCGCCCGGACCCATTTAGGCGCTGCACCGCCCGGACCCATTTAGGCGCGGCATCGCCCGGACCCATTTAGGAGCGGCACCGCCCGGACCCATTTAGGCGCGGCACCGCCCGGACCCATTTAGGCGCTGCACCGCCCGGACCCATTTAGGCGCGGCACCGCCCGGACCCATTTAGGCGCTGCACCGCCCGGACCCATTTAGGCGCGGCACCGCCCGGACCCATTTAGGCGCGGCACCGCCCGGAATTATTTTGGAGCGGCACCGCCCGGACCCATTTAGGCGCGGCACCGCCCGGACCCATTTAGGCGCGGCACCGCCCGGACCCATTTAGGAGCGGCACCGCCCGGACCCATTTAGGCGCGGCACCGCCCGGACCCATTTAGGCGCTGCACCGCCCGGACCCATTTAGGCGCGGCACCGCCCGGACCCATTTAGGCGCGGCACCGCCCGGACCCATTTAGGCGCTGCACCGCCCGGACCCATTTAGGCGCGGTACCGCCCGGACCCATTTAGGCGCGGCACCGCCCGGAATTTTTTTTGCAGCGGCACCGCCCGGACCCATTTAGGCGCGGCACCGCCCGGACCCATTTAGGCGCGGCACCGCCCGGACCCATTTAGGCGCTGCACCGCCCGGACCCATTTAGGAGCGGCACCGCCCGGACCCATTTAGGCGCGGCACCGCCCGGACCCATTTAGGCGCGGCACCGCCCGGACCCATTTAGGCGCTGCACCGCCCGGACCCATTTAGGCGCGGCACCGCCCGGACCCATTTAGGCGCTGCACCGCCCGGACCCATTTAGGCGCGGCACCGCCCGGACTCATTTAGGAGCGGCACCGCCCGGACCCATTTAGGAGCGGCACCGCCCGGACCCATTTAGGCGCGGCACCGCCCGGAATTATTTTGGAGCGGCACCGCCCGGACCCATTTAGGCGCGGCACCGCCCGGACCCATTTAGGCGCGGCACCGCCCGGACCCATTTAGGAGCGGCACCGCCCGGACCCATTTAGGCGCGGCACCGCCCGGACCCATTTAGGCGCTGCACCGCCCGGACCCATTTAGGCGCGGCACCGCCCGGACCCATTTAGGCGCGGCACCGCCCGGACCCATTTAGGCGCTGCACCGCCCGGACCCATTTAGGCGCGGTACCGCCCGGACCCATTTAGGCGCGGCACCGCCCGGAATTTTTTTGCAGCGGCACCGCCCGGACCCATTTAGGCGCGGCACCGCCCGGACCCATTTAGGCGCGGCACCGCCCGGACCCATTTAGGCGCTGCACCGCCCGGACCCATTTAGGAGCGGCACCGCCCGGACCCATTTAGGCGCGGCACCGCCCGGACCCATTTAGGCGCGGCACCGCCCGGACCCATTTAGGCGCTGCACCGCCCGGACCCATTTAGGAGCGGCACCGCCCGGACCCATTTAGGCGCTGCACCGCCCGGACCCATTTAGGCGCGGCACCGCCCGGACCCATTTAGGCGCTGCACCGCCCGGACCCATTTAGGCGCGGCACCGCCCGGACCCATTTAGGCGCTGCACCGCCCGGACCCATTTAGGCGCGGCACCGCCCGGACCCATTTAGGAGCGGCACCGCCCGGACCCATTTAGGCGCGGCACCGCCCGGACCCATTTAGGCGCGGCACCGCCCGGACCCATTTAGGCGCGGCACCGCTCGGACCCATTTAGGCGCGGCACCGCCCGGACCCATTTAGGCGCTGCACCGCCCGGACCCATTTAGGCGCTGCACCGCCCGGACCCATTTAGGCGCGGCACCGCCCGGACCCATTTAGGCGCGGCACCGCCCGGAATTATTTTGGAGCGGCACCGCCCGGACCCATTTAGGCGCGGCACCGCCCGGACCCATTTAGGCGCTGCACCGCCCGGACCCATTTAGGCGCGGCACCGCCCGGACCCATTTAGGCGCTGCACCGCCCGGACCCATTTAGGCGCGGCACCGCCCGGACCCATTTAGGCGCGGCACCGCCCGGAATTATTTTGGAGCGGCACCGCCCGGACCCATTTAGGCGCGGCACCGCCCGGACCCATTTAGGCGCGGCACCGCCCGGACCCATTTAGGAGCGGCACCGCCCGGACCCATTTAGGCGCGGCACCGCCCGGACCCATTTAGGCGCGGCACCGCCCGGACCCATTTAGGCGCTGCACCGCCCGGACCCATTTAGGCGCGGCATCGCCCGGACCCATTTAGGAGCGGCACCGCCCGGACCCATTTAGGCGCGGCACCGCCCGGACCCATTTAGGCGCTGCACCGCCCGGACCCATTTAGGCGCGGCACCGCCCGGACCCATTTAGGCGCTGCACCGCCCGGACCCATTTAGGCGCGGCACCGCCCGGACCCATTTAGGCGCGGCACCGCCCGGAATTATTTTGGAGCGGCACCGCCCGGACCCATTTAGGCGCGGCACCGCCCGGACCCATTTAGGCGCGGCACCGCCCGGACCCATTTAGGAGCGGCACCGCCCGGACCCATTTAGGCGCGGCACCGCCCGGACCCATTTAGGCGCTGCACCGCCCGGACCCATTTAGGCGCGGCACCGCCCGGACCCATTTAGGCGCGGCACCGCCCGGACCCATTTAGGCGCTGCACCGCCCGGACCCATTTAGGCGCGGTACCGCCCGGACCCATTTAGGCGCGGCACCGCCCGGAATTTTTTTGCAGCGGCACCGCCCGGACCCATTTAGGCGCGGCACCGCCCGGACCCATTTAGGAGCGGCACCGCCCGGACCCATTTAGGCGCGGCACCGCCCGGACCCATTTAGGCGCTGCACCGCCCGGACCCATTTAGGCGCGGCACCGCCCGGACCCATTTAGGCGCTGCACCGCCCGGACCCATTTAGGCGCGGCACCGCCCGGACTCATTTAGGAGCGGCACCGCCCGGACCCATTTAGGAGCGGCACCGCCCGGACCCATTTAGGCGCGGCACCGCCCGGAATTATTTTGGAGCGGCACCGCCCGGACCCATTTAGGCGCGGCACCGCCCGGACCCATTTAGGAGCGGCACCGCCCGGACCCATTTAGGCGCGGCACCGCCCGGACCCATTTAGGCGCTGCACCGCCCGGACCCATTTAGGCGCGGCACCGCCCGGACCCATTTAGGCGCGGCACCGCCCGGACCCATTTAGGCGCTGCACCGCCCGGACCCATTTAGGCGCGGTACCGCCCGGACCCATTTAGGCGCGGCACCGCCCGGAATTTTTTTGCAGCGGCACCGCCCGGACCCATTTAGGCGCGGCACCGCCCGGACCCATTTAGGCGCGGCACCGCCCGGACCCATTTAGGCGCTGCACCGCCCGGACCCATTTAGGAGCGGCACCGCCCGGACCCATTTAGGCGCGGCACCGCCCGGACCCATTTAGGCGCGGCACCGCCCGGACCCATTTAGGCGCTGCACCGCCCGGACCCATTTAGGCGCGGCACCGCCCGGACCCATTTAGGCGCTGCACCGCCCGGACCCATTTAGGCGCGGCACCGCCCGGACTCATTTAGGAGCGGCACCGCCCGGACCCATTTAGGCGCGGCACCGCCCGGACCCATTTAGGCGCGGCACCGCTCGGACCCATTTAGGCGCGGCACCGCCCGGACCCATTTAGGCGCGGCACCGCCCGGACCCATTTAGGCGCAGCACCGCCCGGACCCATTTAGGCGCGGCACCGCCCGGACCCATTTAGGCGCGGCACCGCCCGGAATTATTTTGGAGCGGCACCGCCCGGACCCATTTAGGCGCGGCACCGCCCGGACCCATTTAGGAGCGGCACCGCCCGGACCCATTTAGGCGCGGCACCGCCCGGACCCATTTAGGCGCGGCACCGCCCGGACCCATTTAGGCGCTGCACCGCCCGGACCCATTTAGGCGCGGCACCGCCCGGACCCATTTAGGAGCGGCACCGCCCGGAATTATTTTGGAGCGGCACCGCCCGGACCCATTTAGGCGCGGCACCGCCCGGACCCATTTAGGAGCGGCACCGCCCGGACCCATTTAGGCGCGGCACCGCCCGGACCCATTTAGGCGCGGCACCGCCCGGAATTATTTTGCAGCGGCACCGCCCGGACCCATTTAGGCGCGGCACCGCCCGGACCCATTTAGGCGCTGCACCGCCCGGACCCATTTAGGAGCGGCACCGCCCGGACCCATTTAGGCGCTGCACCGCCCGGACCCATTTAGGCGCGGCACCGCCCGCACCCATTTAGGCGCGGCACCGCCCGGAATTATTTTGCAGCGGCACCGCCCGGACCCATTTAGGCGCGGCACCGCCCGGACCCATTTAGGCGCTGCACAGCCCGGACCCATTTAGGCGCGGCACCGCCCGGACCCATTTAGGCGCGGCACCGCCCGGAATTATTTTGGAGCGGCACCGCCCGGACCCATTTAGGCGCGGCACCGCCCGGACCCATTTAGGCGCGGCACCGCCCGGACCCATTTAGGCGCTGCACCGCCCGGACCCATTTAGGCGCGGCACCGCCCGGACCCATTTAGGCGCGGCACCGCCCGGACCCATTTAGGAGCGGCACCGCCCGGACCCATTTAGGCGCTGCACCGCCCGGACCCATTTAGGCGCGGCACCGCCCGGACCCATTTAGGCGCGGCACCGCCCGGAATTATTTTGCAGCGGCACCGCCCGGACCCATTTAGGCGCGGCACCGCCCGGACCCATTTAGGCGCTGCACCGCCCTGACCCATTTAGGCGCTGCACCGCCCGGACCCATTTAGGCGCGGCACCGCCCGGACCCATTTAGGCGCTGCACCGCCCGGACCCATTTAGGCGCGGCACCGCCCGGACCCATTTAGGCGCGGCTCCGCCCGGACCCATTTAGGAGCGGCACCGCCCGGACCCATTTAGGCGCGGCACCGCCCGGACCCATTTAGGCGCTGCACCGCCCGGACCCATTTAGGCGCGGCACCGCCCGGACCCATTTAGGCGCGGCACCGCCCGGAATTATTTTGCAGCGGCACCGCCCGGACCCATTTAGGCGCGGCACCGCCCGGACCCATTTAGGCGCGGCACCGCCCGGACCCATTTAGGCGCTGTACCGCCCGGACCCATTTAGGCGCGGCACCGCCCGGACCCATTTTGGCGCGGCACCGCCCGGACCCATTTAGCCGCGGCACCGCCCGGACCCATTTAGGCGCGGCACCGCCCGGAATTATTTTGGAGCGGCACCGCCGGGACCCATTTAGGCGCGGCACCGCCCGGACCCATTTAGGCGCGGCACCGCCCGGACCCATTTAGGCGCTGCACCGCCCGGACCCATTTAGGCGCGGCACCGCCCGGACCCATTTAGGCGCGGCACCGCCCGGACCCATTTAGGCGCAGCACCGCACGGACCCATTTAGGCGCGGCACCGCCCGGACCCATTTAGGCGCTGCACCGCCCGGACCCATTTAGGCGCGGCACCGCCCGGACCCATTTAGGCGCGGCACCGCCCGGACCCATTTAGGAGCGGCACCGCCTGGACCCATTTAGGCGCGGCACCGCCCGGACCCATTTAGGCGCGGCACCGCCCGGACCCATTTAGGCGCTGCACCGCCCGGACCCATTTAGGCGCGGCACCGCCCGGACCCATTTAGGCGCTGTACCGCCCGGACCCATTTAGGCGCGGCACCGCCCGGACCCATTTAGGCGCTGCACCGCCCGGACCCATTTAGGCGCTGCACCGCCCGGACCCATTTAGGCGCGGCACCGCCCGGACCCATTTTGGAGCGGCACCGCCCGGACCCATTTAGGCGCGGCACCGCCCGGACCCATTTAGGCGCGGCACCGCCCGGACCCATTTAGGCGCTGCACCGCCCGGACCCATTTAGGCGCGGCACCGCCCGGACCCATTTAGGCGCGGCACCGCACGGACCCATTTAGGCGCGGCACCGCCCGGACCCATTTAGGCGCTGCACCGCCCGGACCCATTTAGGCGCGGCACCGCCCGGACCCATTTAGGCGCGGCACCGCCCGGACCCATTTAGGAGCGGCACCGCCTGGACCCATTTAGGCGCGGCACCGCCCGGACCCATTTAGGCGCGGCACCGCCCGGACCCATTTAGGCGCTGCACCGCCCGGACCCATTTAGGCGCGGCACCGCCCGGAATTATTTTGCAGCGGCACCGCCCGGACCCATTTAGGCGCGGCACCGCCCGGACCCATTTAGGCGCGGCACCGCCCGGAATTATTTTGGAGCGGCACCGCCCGGACCCATTTAGGCGCGGCACCGCCCGGACCCATTTAGGCGCGGCACCGCCCGGAATTATTTTGCAGCGGCACCGCCCGGACCCATTTAGGCGCGGCACCGCCCGGAATTATTTTGGAGCGGCACCGCCCGGACCCATTTAGGCGCGGCACCGCCCGGACCCATTTAGGCGCGGCACCGCCCGGAATTATTTTGGAGCGGCACCGCCCGGACCCATTTAGGCGCGGCACCGCCCGGACCCATTTAGGCGCGGCACCGCCTGGACCCATTTAGGCGCGGCACCGCCCGGACCCATTTAGGCGCGGCACCGCCCGGACCCATTTAGGCGCTGCACCGCCCGGACCCATTTAGGAGCGGCACCGCCCGGACCCATTTAGGCGCTGCACCGCCCGGACCCATTTAGGCGCGGCACCGCCCGCACCCATTTAGGCGCGGCACCGCCCGGAATTATTTTGCAGCGGCACCGCCCGGACCCATTTAGGCGCGGCACCGCCCGGACCCATTTAGGCGCTGCACAGCCCGGACCCATTTAGGCGCGGCACCGCCCGGACCCATTTAGGCGCGGCACCGCCCGGAATTATTTTGGAGCGGCACCGCCCGGACCCATTTAGGCGCGGCACCGCCCGGACCCATTTAGGCGCGGCACCGCCCGGACCCATTTAGGCGCTGCACCGCCCGGACCCATTTAGGCGCGGCACCGCCCGGACCCATTTAGGCGCGGCACCGCCCGGACCCATTTAGGAGCGGCACCGCCCGGACCCATTTAGGCGCTGCACCGCCCGGACCCATTTAGGCGCGGCACCGCCCGGACCCATTTAGGCGCGGCACCGCCCGGAATTATTTTGCAGCGGCACCGCCCGGACCCATTTAGGCGCGGCACCGCCCGGACCCATTTAGGCGCTGCACCGCCCTGACCCATTTAGGCGCTGCACCGCCCGGACCCATTTAGGCGCGGCACCGCCCGGACCCATTTAGGCGCTGCACCGCCCGGACCCATTTAGGCGCGGCACCGCCCGGACCCATTTAGGCGCGGCTCCGCCCGGACCCATTTAGGAGCGGCACCGCCCGGACCCATTTAGGCGCGGCACCGCCCGGACCCATTTAGGCGCTGCACCGCCCGGACCCATTTAGGCGCGGCACCGCCCGGACCCATTTAGGCGCGGCACCGCCCGGAATTATTTTGCAGCGGCACCGCCCGGACCCATTTAGGCGCGGCACCGCCCGGACCCATTTAGGCGCGGCACCGCCCGGACCCATTTAGGCGCTGTACCGCCCGGACCCATTTAGGCGCGGCACCGCCCGGACCCATTTTGGCGCGGCACCGCCCGGACCCATTTAGCCGCGGCACCGCCCGGACCCATTTAGGCGCGGCACCGCCCGGAATTATTTTGGAGCGGCACCGCCCGGACCCATTTAGGCGCGGCACCGCCCGGACCCATTTAGGCGCGGCACCGCCCGGACCCATTTAGGCGCTGCACCGCCCGGACCCATTTAGGCGCGGCACCGCCCGGACCCATTTAGGCGCGGCACCGCCCGGACCCATTTAGGCGCAGCACCGCACGGACCCATTTAGGCGCGGCACCGCCCGGACCCATTTAGGCGCTGCACCGCCCGGACCCATTTAGGCGCGGCACCGCCCGGACCCATTTAGGCGCGGCACCGCCCGGACCCATTTAGGAGCGGCACCGCCTGGACCCATTTAGGCGCGGCACCGCCCGGACCCATTTAGGCGCGGCACCGCCCGGACCCATTTAGGCGCTGCACCGCCCGGACCCATTTAGGCGCGGCACCGCCCGGACCCATTTAGGCGCTGTACCGCCCGGACCCATTTAGGCGCGGCACCGCCCGGACCCATTTAGGCGCTGCACCACCCGGACCCATTTAGGCGCTGCACCGCCCGGACCCATTTAGGCGCGGCACCGCCCGGACCCATTTTGGAGCGGCACCGCCCGGACCCATTTAGGCGCGGCACCGCCCGGACCCATTTAGGCGCGGCACCGCCCGGACCCATTTAGGCGCTGCACCGCCCGGACCCATTTAGGCGCGGCACCGCCCGGACCCATTTAGGCGCGGCACCGCACGGACCCATTTAGGCGCGGCACCGCCCGGACCCATTTAGGCGCTGCACCGCCCGGACCCATTTAGGCGCGGCACCGCCCGGACCCATTTAGGCGCGGCACCGCCCGGACCCATTTAGGAGCGGCACCGCCTGGACCCATTTAGGCGCGGCACCGCCCGGACCCATTTAGGCGCGGCACCGCCCGGACCCATTTAGGCGCTGCACCGCCCGGACCCATTTAGGCGCGGCACCGCCCGGAATTATTTTGCAGCGGCACCGCCCGGACCCATTTAGGCGCGGCACCGCCCGGACCCATTTAGGCGCGGCACCGCCCGGAATTATTTTGGAGCGGCACCGCCCGGACCCATTTAGGCGCGGCACCGCCCGGACCCATTTAGGCGCGGCACCGCCCGGAATTATTTTGCAGCGGCACCGCCCGGACCCATTTAGGCGCGGCACCGCCCGGAATTATTTTGGAGCGGCACCGCCCGGACCCATTTAGGCGCGGCACCGCCCGGACCCATTTAGGCGCGGCACCGCCCGGAATTATTTTGGAGCGGCACCGCCCGGACCCATTTAGGCGCGGCACCGCCCGGACCCATTTAGGCGCGGCACCGCCTGGACCCATTTAGGCGCGGCACCGCCCGGACCCATTTAGGCGCGGCATCGCCCGGACCCATTTAGGCGCGGCACCGCCCGGACCCATTTAGGCGCAGCACCGCCCGGAATTATTTTGCAGCGGCACCGCCCGGACCCATTTAGGCGCGGCACCGCCCGGAATTATTTTGGAGCGGCACCGCCCGGACCCATTTAGGCGCGGCACCGCCCGGACCCATTTAGGCGCGGCACCGCCCGGACCCATTTAGGCGCGGCACCGCTCGGACCCATTTAGGCGCGGCACCGCCCGGACCCATTTAGGAGCGGCACCGCCCGGACCCATTTAGGCGCGGCACCGCCCGGACCAATTTAGGCGCGGCACCGCCCGGACCCATTTAGGCGCGGCACCGCCCGGAATTAATTTGGAGCGGCACCGCCCGGACCCATTTACGCGCGGCACCGCCCGGACCCATTTAGGCGCGGCACCGCCCGGACCCATTTTGGAGCGGCACCGCCCGGACCCATTTAGGCGCGGCACCGCCCGGACCCATTTAGGCGCGGCACCGCCCGGACCCATTTTGGCGCGGCACCGCCCGGACCCATTTAGGCGCTGCACCGCCCGGACCCATTTAGGCGCGGCACCGCCCGGACCCATTTAGGCGCTGCACCGCCCGGACCCATTTTGGCGCGGCACCGCCCGGACCCATTTAGCCGCGGCACCGCCCGGACCCATTTAGACGCGGCACCGCCCGGACCCATTTAGGCGCGGCACCGCCCGGACCCATTTTGGAGCGGCACCGCCCGGACCCATTTAGGCGCGGCACCGCCCGGACCCATTTAGGCGCGGCACCGCCCGGACCCATTTAGGAGCGTCACCGCCCGGACCCATTTTGGAGCGGCACCGCCCGGACCCATTTAGGCGGGGCACCGCCCGGAATTATTTTGCAGCGGCACCGCCCGGACCCATTTAGGCGGGGCACCGCCCGGAATTATTTTGCAGCGGCACCGCCCGGACCCATTTAGGCGCGGCACCGCCCGGACCCATTTAGGCGCGGCACCGCCCGGAATTATTTTGGAGCGGCACCGCCCGGACCCATTTAGGCGCGGCACCGCCCGGACCCATTTAGGCGCGGCACCGCCCGGAATTATTTTGCAGCGGCACCGCCCGGACCCATTTAGGCGCGGCACCGCCCGGAATTATTTTGGAGCGGCACCGCCCGGACCCATTTAGGCGCGGCACCGCCCGGACCCATTTAGGCGCTGCACCGCCCGGACCCATTTAGGCGCGGCACCGCCCGGACCCATTTAGGCGCGGCACCGCCCGGAATTATTTTGGAGCGGCACCGCCCGGACCCATTTAGGCGCGGCACCGCCCGGACCCATTTAGGCGCGGCATCGCCCGGACACATTTAGGCGCGGCACCGCCCGGACCCATTTAGGCGCGGCACCGCCCGGAATTATTTTGCAGCGGCACCGCCCGGACCCATTTAGGCGCGGCACCGCCCGGACCCATTTAGGCGCGGCACCGCCCGGAATTATTTTGCAGCGGCACCGCCCGGACCCATTTAGGCGCGGCACCGCCCGGAATTATTTTGGAGCGGCACCGCCCGGACCCATTTAGGCGCGGCACCGCCCGGACCCATTTAGGCGCTGCACCGCCCGGACCCATTTAGGCGCGGCACCGCCCGGACCCATTTAGGCGCGGCACCGCCCGGAATTATTTTGGAGCGGCACCGCCCGGACCCATTTAGGCGCGGCACCGCCCGGACCCATTTAGGCGCGGCATCGCCCGGACCCATTTAGGCGCGGCACCGCCCGGACCCATTTAGGGGTGGCACCGCCCGGAATTATTTTGCAGCGGCACCGCCCGGACCCATTTAGGCGCGGCACCGCCCGGACCCATTTAGGCGCGGCACCGCCCGGAATTATTTTGGAGCGGCACCGCCCGGACCCATTTAGGCGCGGCACCGCCCGGACCCATTTAGGCGCGGCACCGCCCGGAATTATTTTGGAGCGGCACCGCCCGGACCCATTTAGGCGCGGCACCGCCCGGACCCATTTAGGCGCGGCACCGCCCGGACCCATTTAGGAGCGGCACCGCCCGGACCCATTTAGGCGCGGCACCGCCCGGACCCATTTAGGCGCGGCACCGCCCGGACCCATTTAGGCGCGGCACCGCTCGGACCCATTTAGGCGCGGCACCGCCCGGACCCATTTAGGAGCGGCACCGCCCGGACCCATTTAGGCGCGGCACCGCCCGGACCC
Organism: Mergus octosetaceus; assembly: GCA_036873955.1. Lineage (NCBI taxonomy): Eukaryota > Metazoa > Chordata > Aves > Anseriformes > Anatidae > Mergus > Mergus octosetaceus. Next base: position 46,165 of record CM072283.1, on the reverse strand, counting down.
ATTTAGGTGCGGCACCGCCCGGAATTATTTTGGAGCGGCACCGCCCGGACCCATTTAGGCGCGGCACCGCCCGGACCCATTTAGGCGCGGCACCGCCCGGAATTATTTTGCAGCGGCACCGCCCGGACCCATTTAGGCGCGGCACCGCCCGGAATTATTTTGGAGCGGCACCGCCCGGACCCATTTAGGCGCGGCACCGCCCGGACCCATTTAGGCGCTGCACCGCCCGGACCCATTTAGGCGCGGCACCGCCCGGAATTATTTTGGAGCGGCACCGCCCGGACCCATTTAGGCGCGGCACCGCCCGGACCCATTTAGGCGCGGCACCGCTCGGACCCATTTAGGCGCGGCACCGCCCGGACCCATTTAGGAGCGGCACCGCCCGGACCCATTTAGGCGCGGCACCGCCCGGACCAATTTAGGCGCGGCACCGCCCGGACCCATTTAGGCGCGGCACCGCCCGGAATTAATTTGGAGCGGCACCGCCCGGACCCATTTACGCGCGGCACCGCCCGGACCCATTTAGGCGCGGCACCGCCCGGACCCATTTTGGAGCGGCACCGCCCGGACCCATTTAGGCGCGGCACCGCCCGGACCCATTTAGGCGCGGCACCGCCCGGACCCATTTTGGCGCGGCACCGCCCGGACCCATTTAGGCGCTGCACCGCCCGGACCCATTTAGGCGCGGCACCGCCCGGACCCATTTAGGCGCTGCACCGCCCGGACCCATTTAGGCGCGGCACCGCCCGGACCCATTTAGCCGCGGCACCGCCCGGACCCATTTAGACGCGGCACCGCCCGGACCCATTTAGGCGCGGCACCGCCCGGACCCATTTTGGAGCGGCACCGCCCGGACCCATTTAGGCGCGGCACCGCCCGGACCCATTTAGGCGCGGCACCGCCCGGACCCATTTTGGAGCGGCACCGCCCGGACCCATTTTGGAGCGGCACCGCCCGGACCCATTTAGGCGGGGCACCGCCCGGAATTATTTTGCAGCGGCACCGCCCGGACCCATTTAGGCGGGGCACCGCCCGGAATTATTTTGCAGCGGCACCGCCCGGACCCATTTAGGCGCGGCACCGCCCGGACCCATTTAGGCGCGGCACCGCCCGGAATTATTTTGGAGCGGCACCGCCCGGACCCATTTAGGCGCGGCACCGCCCGGACCCATTTAGGCGCGGCACCGCCCGGAATTATTTTGCAGCGGCACCGCCCGGACCCATTTAGGCGCGGCACCGCCCGGAATTATTTTGGAGCGGCACCGCCCGGACCCATTTAGGCGCGGCACCGCCCGGACCCATTTAGGCGCTGCACCGCCCGGACCCATTTAGGCGCGGCACCGCCCGGACCCATTTAGGCGCGGCACCGCCCGGAATTATTTTGGAGCGGCACCGCCCGGACCCATTTAGGCGCGGCACCGCCCGGACCCATTTAGGCGCGGCATCGCCCGGACACATTTAGGCGCGGCACCGCCCGGACCCATTTAGGCGCGGCACCGCCCGGAATTATTTTGCAGCGGCACCGCCCGGACCCATTTAGGCGCGGCACCGCCCGGACCCATTTAGGCGCGGCACCGCCCGGAATTATTTTGCAGCGGCACCGCCCGGACCCATTTAGGCGCGGCACCGCCCGGAATTATTTTGGAGCGGCACCGCCCGGACCCATTTAGGCGCTGCACCGCCCGGACCCATTTAGGCGCGGCACCGCCCGGACCCATTTAGGCGTTGCACCGCCCGGACCCATTTAGGCGTTGCACCGCCCGGACCCATTTAGGCGCGGCACCGCCCGGACCCATTTAGGCGCGGCACCGCCCGGACGCATTTAGGCGCGGCACCGCCCGGACCCATTAATGCGCGGCACCGCCCGGACCCATTTAGGCGCTGCACCGCCCGGACCCATTTAGGCGCGGCACCGCCCGGACCCATTTAGGCGCGGCACCGCCCGGAATTATTTTGCAGCGGCACCGCCCGGACCCATTTAGGCGCGGCACCGCCCGGACCCATTTAGGCGCGGCACCGCCCGGACCCATTTAGGAGCGGCACCGCCCGGACCCATTTAGGCGCGGCACCGCCCGGACCCATTTAGGCGCTGCACCGCCCGGACCCATTTAGGCGCGGCACCGCCCGGACCCATTTAGGCGCGGCACCGCCCGGAATTATTTTGCAGCGGCACCGCCCGGACCCATTTAGGCGCGGCACCGCCCGGACCCATTTAGGGCGGCACCGCCCGGACCCATTTAGGAGCGGCACCGCCCGGACCCATTTAGGCGCGGCACCGCCCGGACCCATTTAGGCGCTGCACCGCCCGGACCCATTTAGGCGCGGCACAGCCCGGACCCATTTAGGCGCTGCACCGCCCGGACCCATTTAGGCGCGGCACCGCCCGGACCCATTTAGGCGCGGCACCGCCCGGACCCATTTAGGAGCGGCACCACCCGGACCCATTTAGGCGCTGCACAGCCCGGACCCATTTAGGAGCGGCACGCCCGGACCCATTTAGGCGCTGCACCGCCCGGACCCATTTAGGCGCGGCACCGCCCGGAATTATTTTGGAGCGGCACCGCCCGGACCCATTTAGGCGCGGCACCGCCCGGACCCATTTATGCGCGGCACCGCCCGGACCCATTTAGGAGCGGCACCGCCCGGACCCATTTGGGCGCGGCACCGCCCGGACCCATTTAGGCGCGGCACCGCCCGGACCCATTTAGGAGCGGCACCGCCCGGACCCATTTAGGCGCGGCACCGCCCGGAATTATTTTGCAGCGGCACCGCCCGGACCCATTTAGGCGCGGCACCGCCCGGACCCATTTAGGCGCGGCACCGCCCGGACCCATTTAGGCGCTGCACCGCCCGGACCCATTTAGGAGCGGCACCGCCCGGACCCATTTAAGCGCGGCACCGCCCGGACCCATTTAGGCGCGGCACCGCCCGGACCCATTTAGGCGCTGCACCGCCCGGACCCATTTAGGCGCGGCACCGCCCGGACCCATTTAGGCGCGGCACCGCCCGGAATTATTTTGGAGCGGCACCGCCCGGACCCATTTAGGCGCGGCACCGCCCGGACCCATTTAGGCGCTGCACCGCCCGGACCCATTTAGGCGCGGCACCGCCCGGACCCATTTAGGCGCTGCACCGCCCGGACCCATTTAGGCGCGGCACCGCCCGGACCCATTTAGGCGCTGCACCGCCCGGACCCATTTAGGCGCGGCACCGCCCGGACCCATTTAGGCGCGGCACCGCCCGGACCCATTTAGGCGCGGCACCGCCCGGACCCATTTAGGAGCGGCACCGCCCGGACCCATTTAGGCGCTGCGCCGCCCGGACCCATTTAGGAGCGGCACCGCCCGGACCCATTTAGGCGCTGCACCGCCCGGACCCATTTAGGCGCGGCACCGCCCGGAATTATTTTGGAGCGGCACCGCCCGGACCCATTTAGGTGCGGCACCGCCCGGACCCATTTAGGCGCGGCACCGCCCGGACCCATTTAGGAGCGGCACCGCCCGGACCCATTTAGGCGCGGCACCGCCCGGACCCATTTAGGCGCTGCACCGCCCGGACCCATTTAGGCGCGGCACCGCCCGGACCCATTTAGGCGCGGCACCGCCCGGACCCATTTAGGAGCGGCACCGCCCGGACCCATTTAGGAGCGGCACCGCCCGGACCCATTTAGGCGCTGCACCGCCCGGACCCATTTAGGCGCGGCACCGCCCGGACCCATTTAGGCGCGGCACCGCCCGGAATTATTTTGGAGCGGCACCGCCCGGACCCATTTAGGCGCGGCACCGCCCGGACCCATTTAGGAGCGGCACCGCCCGGACCCATTTAGGCGCGGCACCGCCCGGACCCATTTAGGCGCGGCACCGCCCGGACCCATTTAGGCGCTGCACCGCCCGGACCCATTTAGGCGCGGCACCGCCCGGACCCATTTAGGCGCGGCACCGCCCGGACCCATTTAGGTGCGGCACCGCCCGGAATTATTTTGCAGCGGCACCGCCCGGACCCATTTAGGCGCGGCACCGCCCGGAATTATTTTGGAGCGGCACCGCCCGGACCCATTTAGGCGCGGCACCGCCCGGACCCATTTAGGCGCGGCACCGCCCGGACCCATTTAGGAGCGGCACCGCCCGGACCCATTTAGGCGCGGCACCGCCCGGTTCCATTTAGGCGCTGCACCGCCCGGACCCATTTAGGCGCGGCACCGCCCGGACCCATTTAGGCGCGGCACCGCCCGGAATTATTTTGGAGCGGCACCGCCCGGACCCATTTAGGCGCGGCACCGCCCGGACCCATTTAGGCGCGGCACCGCCCGGACCCATTTAGGCGCGGCACCGCCCGGACCCATTTAGGCGCGGCACCGCCCGGACCCATTTAGGAGCGGCACCGCCCGGACCCATTTAGGCGCGGCACCGCCCGGACCCATTTAGGCGCTGCACCGCCCGGACCCATTTAGGCGCGGCACCGCCCGGACCCATTTAGGCGCGGCACCGCCCGGACCCATTTAGGAGCGGCACCGCCCGGACCCATTTAGGCGCGGCACCGCCCGGACCCATTTAGGCGCGGCACCGCCCGGACCCATTTAGGCGCTGCACCGCCCGGACCCATTTAGGCGCGGCACCGCCCGGACCCATTTAGGCGCGGCACCGCCCGGAATTATTTTGCAGCGGCACCGCCCGGACCCATTTAGGCGCGGCACCGCCCGGACCCATTTAGGCGCTGCACCGCCCGGACCCATTTAGGCGCGGCACCGCCCGGACCCATTTAGGCGCGGCACCGCCCGGAATTATTTTGGAGCGGCACCGCCCGGACCCATTTAGGCGCGGCACCGCCCGGACCCATTTAGGCGCGGCACCGCCCGGAATTATTTTGCAGCGGCACCGCCCGGACCCATTTAGGCGCGGCACCGCCCGGAATTATTTTGGAGCGGCACCGCCCGGACCCATTTAGGCGCGGCACCGCCCGGACCCATTTAGGCGCGGCACCGCCCGGACCCATTTAGGCGCTGCACCGGCCGGACCCATTTAGGCGCTGCACCGCCCGGACCCATTTAGGCGCGGCACCGCCCGGACCCATTTAGGCGCGGCACCGCCCGGAATTATTTTGCAGCGGCACCGCCCGGACCCATTTAGGCGCGGCACCGCCCGGACCCATTTAGGCGCTGCACCGCCCGGACCAATTTAGGCGCGGCACCGCCCGGACCCATTTAGGCGCGGCACCGCCCGGAATTATTTTGGAGCGGCACCGCCCGGACCCATTTAGGCGCGGCACCGCCCGGACCCATTTAGGGCGGCACCGCCCGGACCCATTTAGGAGCGGCACCGCCCGGACCCATTTAGGCGCGGCACCGCCCGGACCCATTTAGGCGCTGCACCGCCCGGACCCATTTAGGCGCGGCACAGCCCGGACCCATTTAGGCGCTGCACCGCCCGGACCCATTTAGGCGCGGCACCGCCCGGACCCATTTAGGCGCGGCACCGCCCGGACCCATTTAGGAGCGGCACCACCCGGACCCATTTAGGCGCTGCACAGCCAGGACCCATTTAGGAGCGGCACGCCCGGACCCATTTAGGCGCTGCACCGCCCGGACCCATTTAGGCGCGGCACCGCCCGGAATTATTTTGGAGCGGCACCGCCCGGACCCATTTAGGCGCGGCACCGCCCGGACCCATTTATGCGCGGCACCGCCCGGACCCATTTAGGAGCGGCACCGCCCGGACCCATTTGGGCGCGGCACCGCCCGGACCCATTTAGGCGCGGCACCGCCCGGACCCATTTAGGAGCGGCACCGCCCGGACCCATTTAGGCGCGGCACCGCCCGGAATTATTTTGCAGCGGCACCGCCCGGACCCATTTAGGCGCGGCACCGCCCGGACCCATTTAGGCGCGGCACCGCCCGGACCCATTTAGGCGCTGCACCGCCCGGACCCATTTAGGAGCGGCACCGCCCGGACCCATTTAAGCGCGGCACCGCCCGGACCCATTTAGGCGCGGCACCGCCCGGACCCATTTAGGCGCTGCACCGCCCGGACCCATTTAGGCGCGGCACCGCCCGGACCCATTTAGGCGCGGCACCGCCCGGAATTATTTTGGAGCGGCACCGCCCGGACCCATTTAGGCGCGGCACCGCCCGGACCCATTTAGGCGCTGCACCGCCCGGACCCATTTAGGCGCGGCACCGCCCGGACCCATTTAGGCGCTGCACCGCCCGGACCCATTTAGGCGCGGCACCGCCCGGACCCATTTAGGCGCTGCACCGCCCGGACCCATTTAGGCGCGGCACCGCCCGGACCCATTTAGGCGCGGCACCGCCCGGAATTATTTTGCAGCGGCACCGCCCGGACCCATTTAGGAGCGGCACCGCCCGGACCCATTTAGGCGCTGCGCCGCCCGGACCCATTTAGGAGCGGCACCGCCCGGACCCATTTAGGCGCTGCACCGCCCGGACCCATTTAGGCGCGGCACCGCCCGGAATTATTTTGGAGCGGCACCGCCCGGACCCATTTAGGTGCGGCACCGCCCGGACCCATTTAGGCGCGGCACCGCCCGGACCCATTTAGGAGCGGCACCGCCCGGACCCATTTAGGCGCGGCACCGCCCGGACCCATTTAGGCGCTGCACCGCCCGGACCCATTTAGGCGCGGCACCGCCCGGACCCATTTAGGCGCTGCACCGCCCGGACCCATTTAGGCGCGGCACCGCCCGGACCCATTTAGGCGCGGCACCGCCCGGACCCATTTAGGAGCGGCACCGCCCGGACCCATTTAGGAGCGGCACCGCCCGGACCCATTTAGGCGCTGCACCGCCCGGACCCATTTAGGCGCGGCACCGCCCGGACCCATTTAGGCGCGGCACCGCCCGGAATTATTTTGGAGCGGCACCGCCCGGACCCATTTAGGCGCGGCACCGCCCGGACCCATTTAGGAGCGGCACCGCCCGGACCCATTTAGGCGCGGCACCGCCCGGACCCATTTAGGCGCGGCACCGCCCGGACCCATTTAGGCGCTGCACCGCCCGGACCCATTTAGGCGCGGCACCGCCCGGACCCATTTAGGCGCGGCACCGCCCGGACCCATTTAGGCGCGGCACCGCCCGGAATTATTTTGCAGCGGCACCGCCCGGACCCATTTAGGCGCGGCACCGCCCGGAATTATTTTGGAGCGGCACCGCCCGGACCCATTTAGGCGCGGCACCGCCCGGACCCATTTAGGCGCGGCACCGCCCGGACCCATTTAGGAGCGGCACCGCCCGGACCCATTTAGGCGCGGCACCGCCCGGTTCCATTTAGGCGCTGCACCGCCCGGACCCATTTAGGCGCGGCACCGCCCGGACCCATTTAGGCGCGGCACCGCCCGGAATTATTTTGGAGCGGCACCGCCCGGACCCATTTAGGCGCGGCACCGCCCGGACCCATTTAGGCGCGGCACCGCCCGGACCCATTTAGGCGCGGCACCGCCCGGACCCATTTAGGCGCGGCACCGCCCGGACCCATTTAGGAGCGGCACCGCCCGGACCCATTTAGGCGCGGCACCGCCCGGACCCATTTAGGCGCTGCACCGCCCGGACCCATTTAGGCGCGGCACCGCCCGGACCCATTTAGGCGCGGCACCGCCCGGACCCATTTAGGAGCGGCACCGCCCGGACCCATTTAGGCGCGGCACCGCCCGGACCCATTTAGGCGCGGCACCGCCCGGACCCATTTAGGCGCTGCACCGCCCGGACCCATTTAGGCGCGGCACCGCCCGGACCCATTTAGGCGCGGCACCGCCCGGAATTATTTTGCAGCGGCACCGCCCGGACCCATTTAGGCGCGGCACCGCCCGGACCCATTTAGGCGCTGCACCGCCCGGACCCATTTAGGCGCGGCACCGCCCGGACCCATTTAGGCGCGGCACCGCCCGGAATTATTTTGGAGCGGCACCGCCCGGACCCATTTAGGCGCGGCACCGCCCGGACCCATTTAGGCGCGGCACCGCCCGGAATTATTTTGCAGCGGCACCGCCCGGACCCATTTAGGCGCGGCACCGCCCGGAATTATTTTGGAGCGGCACCGCCCGGACCCATTTAGGCGCGGCACCGCCCGGACCCATTTAGGCTTGGCACCGCCCGGACCCATTTAGGCGCTGCACCGGCCGGACCCATTTAGGCGCTGCACCGCCCGGACCCATTTAGGCGCGGCACCGCCCGGACCCATTTAGGCGCGGCACCGCCCGGAATTATTTTGCAGCGGCACCGCCCGGACCCATTTAGGCGCGGCACCGCCCGGACCCATTTAGGCGCTGCACCGCCCGGACCAATTTAGGCGCGGCACCGCCCGGACCCATTTAGGCGCGGCACCGCCCGGAATTATTTTGGAGCGGCACCGCCCGGACCCATTTAGGCGCTGCACCGCCCGGACCCATTTAGGCGCGGCACCGCCCGGACCCATTTAGGAGCGGCACCGCCCGGACCCATTTAGGCGCGGCACCGCCCGGAATTATTTTGCAGCGGCACCGCCCGGACCCATTTAGGCGCGGCACCGCCCGGAATTATTTTGGAGCGGCACCGCCCGGACCCATTTAGGCGCGGCACCGCCCGGACCCATTTAGGCGCGGCACCGCCCGGACCCATTTAGGAGCGGCACCGCCCGGACCCATTTAGGCGCTGCACCGCCCGGACCCATTTAGGCGCGGCACCGCCCGGACCCATTTAGGCGCGGCACCGCCCGGAATTATTTTGCAGCGGCACCGCCCAGACCCATTTAGGCGCGGCACCGCCCGGACCCATTTAGGCGCTGCACCGCCCGGACCAATTTAGGCGCGGCACCGCCCGGACCCATTTAGGCGCGGCACCGCCCGGAATTATTTTGGAGCGGCACCGCCCGGACCCATTTAGGCGCTGCACCGCCCGGACCCATTTAGGCGCGGCACCGCCCGGACCCATTTAGGAGCGGCACCGCCCGGACCCATTTAGGCGCGGCACCGCCCGGACCCATTTAGGCGCGGCACCGCCCGGACCCATTTAGGCGCTGCACCGCCCGGACCCATTTAGGCGCGGCACCGCCCGGACCCATTTAGGCGCGGCACCGCCCGGACCCATTTAGGCGCGGCACCGCCCGGACCCATTTAGGAGCGGCACCGCCCGGACCCATTTAGGCGCTGCACCGCCCGGACCCATTTAGGCGCGGCACCGCCCGGACCCATTTAGGCGCTGCACCGCCCGGACCCATTTAGGCGCGGCACCGCCCGGACCCATTTAGGCACGGCACCGCCCGGAATTATTTTGGAGCGGCACCGCCCGGACCCATTTAAGCGCGGCACCGCCCGGACCCATTTAGGCGCGGCACCGCCCGGACCCATTTAGGCGCGGCACCGCCCGGACCCATTTAGGAGCGGCACCGCCCGGACCCATTTAGGCGCGGCACCGCCCGGACCCATTTAGGCGCGGCACCGCCCGGACCCATTTAGGCGCTGCACCGCCCGGACCCATTTAGGCGCGGCACCGCCCGGACCCATTTAGGCGCGGCACCGCCCGGAATTATTTTGCAGCGGCACCGCCCGGACCCATTTAGGCGCGGCACCGCCCGGACCCATTTAGGCGCGGCACCGCCCGGACCCATTTAGGCGCGGCACCGCCCGGAATTATTTTGCAGCGGCACCGCCCGGACCCATTTAGGCGCGGCACCGCCCGGACCCATTTAGGCGCTGCACCGCCCGGACCCATTTAGGCGCGGCACCGCCCGGACCCATTTAGGCGCGGCACCGCCCGGAATTATTTTGGAGCGGCACCGCCCGGACCCATTTAGGCGCGGCACCGCCCGGACCCATTTAGGAGCGGCACCGCCCGGACCCATTTAGGCGCGGCACCGCCCGGACCCATTTAGGCGCGGCACCGCCCGGACCCATTTAGGAGCGGCACCGCCCGGACCCATTTAGGCGCGGCACCGCCCGGACCCATTTAGGAGCGGCACCGCCCGGACCCATTTAGGCGCGGCACCGCCCGGACCCATTTAGGCGCGGCACCGCCCGGAATTATTTTGCAGCGGCACCGCCCGGACCCATTTAGGCGCGGCACCGCCCGGACCCATTTAGGCGCGGCACTGCCCGGAATTATTTTGCAGCGGCACCGCCCGGACCCATTTAGGCGCGGCACCGCCCGGACCCATTTAGGCGCTGCACCGCCCGGACCCATTTAGGCGCGGCACCGCCCGGACCCATTTAGGCGCGGCACCGCCCGGAATTATTTTGGAGCGGCACCGCCCGGACCCATTTAGGCGCGGCACCGCCCGGACCCATTTAGGCGCGGCACCGCCCGGACCCATTTAGGAGCGGCACCGCCCGGACCCATTTAGGCGCGGCACCGCCCGGACCCATTTAGGCGCGGCACCGCCCGGAATTATTTTGGAGCGGCACCGCCCGGACCCATTTAGGCGCGGCACCGCCCGGAATTATTTTGCAGCGGCACCGCCCGGACCCATTTAGGCGCGGCACCGCCCGGACCCATTTAGGCGCTGCACCGCCCGGACCCATTTAGGCGCGGCACCGCCCGGAATTATTTTGGAGCGGCACCGCCCGGACCCATTTAGGCGCGGCACCGCCCGGACCCATTTAGGCGCGGCACCGCCCGGACCCATTTAGGCGCTGCACCGCCCGGACCCATTTAGGCGCGGCACTGCCCGGACCCATTTAGGCGCGGCACCGCCCGGACCCATTTAGGCGCTGCACCGCCCGGACCCATTTAGGCGCTGCACCGCCCGGACCCATTTAGGCGCGGCACCGCCCGGACCCATTTAGGAGCGGCACCGCCCGGACCCATTTAGGCGCGGCACCGCCCGGACCCATTTAGGCGCTGCACAGCCCGGACCCATTTAGGCGCTGCACCGCCCGGACCCATTTAGGCGCGGCACCGCCCGGACCCATTTAGGCACGGCACCGCCCGGAATTATTTTGCAGCGGCACCGCCCGGACCCATTTAGGCGCGGCACCGCCCGGACCCATTTAGGCGCTGCACCGCCCGGACCCATTTAGGCGCGGCACCGCCCGGACCCATTTAGGCGCTGCACCGCCCGGACCCATTTAGGCGCGGCACCGCCCGGACCCATTTAGGCGCTGCACCGCCCGGACCCATTTAGGCGCGGCACCGCCCGGACCCATTTAGGCGCGGCACCGCCCGGAATTATTTTGGAGCGGCACCGCCCGGACCCATTTAGGCGCGGCACCGCCCGGACCCATTTAGGCGCGGCACCGCCCGGACCCATTTAGGAGCGGCACCGCCCGGACCCATTTAGGCGCGGCACCGCCCGGACCCATTTAGGCGCTGACCCGCCCGGACCCATTTAGGCGCGGCACCGCCCGGACCCATTTAGGCGCGGCACCGCCCGGACCCATTTAGGCGCTGCACCGCCCGGACCCATTTAGGCGCGGTACCGCCCGGACCCATTTAGGCGCGGCACCGCCCGGAATTTTTTTGCAGCGGCACCGCCCGGACCCATTTAGGCGCGGCACCGCCCGGACCCATTTAGGCGCGGCACCGCCCGGACCCATTTAGGCGCTGCACCGCCCGGACCCATTTAGGAGCGGCACCGCCCGGACCCATTTAGGCGCGGCACCGCCCGGACCCATTTAGGCGCGGCACCGCCCGGACCCATTTAGGCGCGGCACCGCCCGGACCCATTTAGGCGCTGCACCGCCCGGACCCATTTAGGCGCGGCACCGCCCGGACTCATTTAGGAGCGGCACCGCCCGGACCCATTTAGGCGCGGCACCGCCCGGACCCATTTAGGCGCGGCACCGCTCGGACCCATTTAGGCGCGGCACCGCCCGGACCCATTTAGGCGCGGCACCGCCCGGACCCATTTAGGCGCAGCACCGCCCGGACCCATTTAGGCGCGGCACCGCCCGGACCCATTTAGGCGCGGCACCGCCCGGAATTATTTTGGAGCGGCACCGCCCGGACCCATTTAGGCGCGGCACCGCCCGGACCCATTTAGGAGCGGCACCGCCCGGACCCATTTAGGCGCGGCACCGCCCGGACCCATTTAGGCGCGGCACCGCCCGGACCCATTTAGGCGCGGCACCGCCCGGACCCATTTAGGAGCGGCACCGCCCGGAATTATTTTGGAGCGGCACCGCCCGGACCCATTTAGGCGCGGCACCGCCCGGACCCATTTAGGAGCGGCACCGCCCGGACCCATTTAGGCGCGGCACCGCCCGGACCCATTTAGGCGCGGCACCGCCCGGAATTATTTTGCAGCGGCACCGCCCGGACCCATTTAGGCGCGGCACCGCCCGGACCCATTTAGGCGCGGCACGGCCCGGACCCATTTAGGCGCTGAACCGCCCGGACCCATTTAGGCGCTGCACCGCCCGGACCCATTTAGGCGCGGCACCGCCCGCACCCATTTAGGCGCGGCACCGCCCGGAATTATTTTGCAGCGGCACCGCCCGGACCCATTTAGGCGCGGCACCGCCCGGACCCATTTAGGCGCTGCACAGCCCGGACCCATTTAGGCGCGGCACCGCCCGGACCCATTTAGGCGCGGCACCGCCCGGAATTATTTTGGAGCGGCACCGCCCGGACCCATTTAGGCGCGGCACCGCCCGGACCCATTTAGGCGCGGCACCGCCCGGACCCATTTAGGCGCTGCACCGCCCGGACCCATTTAGGCGCGGCACCGCCCGGACCCATTTAGGCGCGGCACCGCCCGGACCCATTTAGGAGCGGCACCGCCCGGACCCATTTAGGCGCTGCACCGCCCGGACCCATTTAGGCGCGGCACCGCCCGGACCCATTTAGGCGCGGCACCGCCCGGAATTATTTTGCAGCGGCACCGCCCGGACCCATTTAGGCGCGGCACCGCCCGGACCCATTTAGGCGCTGCACCGCCCTGACCCATTTAGGCGCTGCACCGCCCGGACCCATTTAGGCGCGGCACCTCCCGGACCCATTTAGGCGCTGCACCGCCCGGACCCATTTAGGCGCGGCACCGCCCGGACCCATTTAGGCGCGGCTCCGCCCGGACCCATTTAGGAGCGGCACCGCCCGGACCCATTTAGGCGCTGCACCGCCCGGACCCATTTAGGCTCGGCACCGCCCGGACCCATTTAGGCGCGGCACCGCCCGGAATTATTTTGCAGCGGCACCGCCCGGACCCATTTAGGCGCGGCACCGCCCGGACCCATTTAGGCGCTGTACCGCCCGGACCCATTTAGGCGCGGCACCGCCCGGACCCATTTAGGCGCTGCACCGCCCGGACCCATTTAGGCGCTGCACCGCCCGGACCCATTTAGGCGCGGCACCGCCCGGAATTATTTTGGAGCGGCACCGCCCGGACCCATTTAGGCGCGGCACCGCCCGGAATTATTTTGGAGCGGCACCGCCCGGACCCATTTAGGCGCGGCACCGCCCGGACCCATTTAGGCGCGGCACCGCCCGGACCCATTTAGGAGCGGCACCGCCCGGACCCATTTAGGCGCGGCACCGCCCGGACCCATTTAGGCGCTGCACCGCCCGGAATTATTTTGCAGCGGCACCGCCCGGACCCATTTAGGCGCGGCACCGCCCGGACCCATTTAGGCGCTGCACCGCCCGGACCCATTTAGGCGCGGCACCGCCCGGACCCATTTAGGCGCGGCACCGCCCGGAATTTTTTTGCAGCGGCACCGCCCGGACCCATTTAGGAGCGGCACCGCCCGGACCCATTTAGGCGCGGCACCGCCCGGACCCATTTAGGCGCTGCACCGCCCGGACCCATTTAGGAGCGGCACCGCCCGGACCCATTTAGGCGCTGCACCGCCCGGACCCATTTAGGCGCGGCACCGCCCGGACCCATTTAGGCGCTGCACCGCCCGGACCCATTTAGGCGCGGCACCGCCCGGACCCATTTAGGCGCTGCACCGCCCGGACCCATTTAGGCGCGGCACCGCCCGGACCCATTTAGGAGCGGCACCGCCCGGACCCATTTAGGCGCGGCACCGCCCGGACCCATTTAGGCGCGGCACCGCCCGGACCCATTTAGGCGCGGCACCGCTCGGACCCATTTAGGCGCGGCACCGCCCGGACCCATTTAGGCGCTGCACCGCCCGGACCCATTTAGGCGCTGCACCGCCCGGACCCATTTAGGCGCGGCACCGCCCGGACCCATTTAGGCGCGGCACCGCCCGGAATTATTTTGGAGCGGCACCGCCCGGACCCATTTAGGCGCGGCACCGCCCGGACCCATTTAGGCGCTGCACCGCCCGGACCCATTTAGGCGCGGCACCGCCCGGACCCATTTAGGCGCTGCACCGCCCGGACCCATTTAGGCGCGGCACCGCCCGGACCCATTTAGGCGCGGCACCGCCCGGAATTATTTTGGAGCGGCACCGCCCGGACCCATTTAGGCGCGGCACCGCCCGGACCCATTTAGGCGCGGCACCGCCCGGACCCATTTAGGAGCGGCACCGCCCGGACCCATTTAGGCGCGGCACCGCCCGGACCCATTTAGGCGCGGCACCGCCCGGACCCATTTAGGCGCTGCACCGCCCGGACCCATTTAGGCGCGGCATCGCCCGGACCCATTTAGGAGCGGCACCGCCCGGACCCATTTAGGCGCGGCACCGCCCGGACCCATTTAGGCGCTGCACCGCCCGGACCCATTTAGGCGCGGCACCGCCCGGACCCATTTAGGCGCTGCACCGCCCGGACCCATTTAGGCGCGGCACCGCCCGGACCCATTTAGGCGCGGCACCGCCCGGAATTATTTTGGAGCGGCACCGCCCGGACCCATTTAGGCGCGGCACCGCCCGGACCCATTTAGGCGCGGCACCGCCCGGACCCATTTAGGAGCGGCACCGCCCGGACCCATTTAGGCGCGGCACCGCCCGGACCCATTTAGGCGCTGCACCGCCCGGACCCATTTAGGCGCGGCACCGCCCGGACCCATTTAGGCGCGGCACCGCCCGGACCCATTTAGGCGCTGCACCGCCCGGACCCATTTAGGCGCGGTACCGCCCGGACCCATTTAGGCGCGGCACCGCCCGGAATTTTTTTGCAGCGGCACCGCCCGGACCCATTTAGGCGCGGCACCGCCCGGACCCATTTAGGCGCGGCACCGCCCGGACCCATTTAGGCGCTGCACCGCCCGGACCCATTTAGGAGCGGCACCGCCCGGACCCATTTAGGCGCGGCACCGCCCGGACCCATTTAGGCGCGGCACCGCCCGGACCCATTTAGGCGCTGCACCGCCCGGACCCATTTAGGCGCGGCACCGCCCGGACCCATTTAGGCGCTGCACCGCCCGGACCCATTTAGGCGCGGCACCGCCCGGACTCATTTAGGAGCGGCACCGCCCGGACCCATTTAGGAGCGGCACCGCCCGGACCCATTTAGGCGCGGCACCGCCCGGAATTATTTTGGAGCGGCACCGCCCGGACCCATTTAGGCGCGGCACCGCCCGGACCCATTTAGGCGCGGCACCGCCCGGACCCATTTAGGAGCGGCACCGCCCGGACCCATTTAGGCGCGGCACCGCCCGGACCCATTTAGGCGCTGCACCGCCCGGACCCATTTAGGCGCGGCACCGCCCGGACCCATTTAGGCGCGGCACCGCCCGGACCCATTTAGGCGCTGCACCGCCCGGACCCATTTAGGCGCGGTACCGCCCGGACCCATTTAGGCGCGGCACCGCCCGGAATTTTTTTGCAGCGGCACCGCCCGGACCCATTTAGGCGCGGCACCGCCCGGACCCATTTAGGCGCGGCACCGCCCGGACCCATTTAGGCGCTGCACCGCCCGGACCCATTTAGGAGCGGCACCGCCCGGACCCATTTAGGCGCGGCACCGCCCGGACCCATTTAGGCGCGGCACCGCCCGGACCCATTTAGGCGCTGCACCGCCCGGACCCATTTAGGAGCGGCACCGCCCGGACCCATTTAGGCGCTGCACCGCCCGGACCCATTTAGGCGCGGCACCGCCCGGACCCATTTAGGCGCTGCACCGCCCGGACCCATTTAGGCGCGGCACCGCCCGGACCCATTTAGGCGCTGCACCGCCCGGACCCATTTAGGCGCGGCACCGCCCGGACCCATTTAGGAGCGGCACCGCCCGGACCCATTTAGGCGCGGCACCGCCCGGACCCATTTAGGCGCGGCACCGCCCGGACCCATTTAGGCGCGGCACCGCTCGGACCCATTTAGGCGCGGCACCGCCCGGACCCATTTAGGCGCTGCACCGCCCGGACCCATTTAGGCGCTGCACCGCCCGGACCCATTTAGGCGCGGCACCGCCCGGACCCATTTAGGCGCGGCACCGCCCGGAATTATTTTGGAGCGGCACCGCCCGGACCCATTTAGGCGCGGCACCGCCCGGACCCATTTAGGCGCTGCACCGCCCGGACCCATTTAGGCGCGGCACCGCCCGGACCCATTTAGGCGCTGCACCGCCCGGACCCATTTAGGCGCGGCACCGCCCGGACCCATTTAGGCGCGGCACCGCCCGGAATTATTTTGGAGCGGCACCGCCCGGACCCATTTAGGCGCGGCACCGCCCGGACCCATTTAGGCGCGGCACCGCCCGGACCCATTTAGGAGCGGCACCGCCCGGACCCATTTAGGCGCGGCACCGCCCGGACCCATTTAGGCGCGGCACCGCCCGGACCCATTTAGGCGCTGCACCGCCCGGACCCATTTAGGCGCGGCATCGCCCGGACCCATTTAGGAGCGGCACCGCCCGGACCCATTTAGGCGCGGCACCGCCCGGACCCATTTAGGCGCTGCACCGCCCGGACCCATTTAGGCGCGGCACCGCCCGGACCCATTTAGGCGCTGCACCGCCCGGACCCATTTAGGCGCGGCACCGCCCGGACCCATTTAGGCGCGGCACCGCCCGGAATTATTTTGGAGCGGCACCGCCCGGACCCATTTAGGCGCGGCACCGCCCGGACCCATTTAGGCGCGGCACCGCCCGGACCCATTTAGGAGCGGCACCGCCCGGACCCATTTAGGCGCGGCACCGCCCGGACCCATTTAGGCGCTGCACCGCCCGGACCCATTTAGGCGCGGCACCGCCCGGACCCATTTAGGCGCGGCACCGCCCGGACCTATTTAGGCGCTGCACCGCCCGGACCCATTTAGGCGCGGTACCGCCCGGACCCATTTAGGCGCGGCACCGCCCGGAATTTTTTTGCAGCGGCACCGCCCGGACCCATTTAGGCGCGGCACCGCCCGGACCCATTTAGGCGCTGCACCGCCCGGACCCATTTAGGAGCGGCACCGGCCCGGACCCATTTAGGCGCGGCACCGCCCGGACCCATTAGGGGCGCGGCACCGCCCGGACCCATTTAGGCGCTGCACCGCCGGACCATTTAGGCGCGGCACCGCCCGGAACCCATTTAGGCGCTGCACCGCCCGGACCCATTTAGGCGCGGCAACCCCGCCGGACTCATTTAGGAGCGGCACCGCCCGGACCCATTTAGGAGCGGCAACCGCCCGGACCCATTTAGGCGCGGCACCGCCCGGAATTATTTTGGAGCGGCACCGCCCGGACCCATTTAGGCGCGGCACCGCCCGGACCCATTTAGGCGCGGCACCGCCCGGGACCCATTTAGGAGCGGCACCGCCCGACCCATTTAGGCGCGGCACCGCCCGGACCCATTTAGGCGCTGCAACCGCCCGGACCCATTTAGGCGCGGCACCGCCCGGACCCATTTAGGCGCGGCACCGCCCGGACCCATTTAGGCGCTGCACCGCCCGGACCCATTTAGGCGCGGTACCGCCCGGACCCATTTAGGCGCGGCACCGCCCGGAATTTTTTTGCAGCGGCACCGCCCGGACCCATTTAGGCGCGGCACCGCCCGACCCATTTAGGCGCGGCACCGCCCGGACCCATTAGGCGCTGCACCGCCCGGACCCATTTAGGAGCGGCACCGCCCGGACCCCATTTAGGCGCGGCACCGCCCGGACCCATTTAGGCGCGGCACCGCCCGGACCCATTTAGGCGCTGCACCGCCCGGACCCATTTAGTGCGCGGCACCGCCCGGACCCATTTAGGCGCTGCACCGCCCGGACCCATTTAGGCGCGGCACCGCCCGGACTCATTTAGGAGCGGCACCGCCCGGGACCCATTTAGGCGCGGCACCGCCCGGACCCATTTAGGCGCGGCACCGCTCGGACCCATTTAGGCGCGGCACCGCCCGGACCCATTTAGGCGCGGCACCGCCCGGACCCATTTAGGCGCAGCACCGCCCGGACCCATTTAGGCGCGGCACCGCCCGGACCCATTTAGGCGCGGCACCGCCCGGAATTATTTTGGAGCGGCACCGCCCGGACCCATTTAGGCGCGGCACCGCCCGGACCCATTTAGGAGCGGCACCGCCCGGACCATTTAGGCGCGGCACCGCCCGGACCCATTTAGGCGCGGCACGCCCGGACCCATTTAGGCGCTGCACCGCCCGGACCCATTTAGGCGCGGCACCGCCCGGACCCATTTAGGAGCGGCACCGCCCGGAATTATTTTGGAGCGGCACCGCCCGGACCCATTTAGGCGCGGCACCGCCCGGACCCATTTAGGAGCGGCACCGCCCGGACCCATTTAGGCGCGGCACCGCCCGGACCCATTTAGGCGCGGCACCGCCCGGAATTATTTTGCAGCGGCACCGCCCGGACCCATTTAGGCGCGGCACCGCCCGGACCCATTTAGGCGCTGCACCGCCCGGACCCATTTAGGAGCGGCACCGCCCGGACCCATTTAGGCGCTGCACCGCCCGGACCCATTTAGGCGCGGCACCGCCCGCACCCATTTAGGCGCGGCACCGCCCGGAATTATTTTGCAGCGGCACCGCCCGGACCCATTTAGGCGCGGCACCGCCCGGACCCATTTAGGCGCTGCACAGCCCGGACCCATTTAGGCGCGGCACCGCCCGGACCCATTTAGGCGCGGCACCGCCCGGAATTATTTTGGAGCGGCACCGCCCGGACCCATTTAGGCGCGGCACCGCCCGGACCCATTTAGGCGCGGCACCGCCCGGACCCATTTAGGCGCTGCACCGCCCGGACCCATTTAGGCGCGGCACCGCCCGGACCCATTTAGGCGCGGCACCGCCCGGACCCATTTAGGAGCGGCACCGCCCGGACCCATTTAGGCGCTGCACCGCCCGGACCCATTTAGGCGCGGCACCGCCCGGACCCATTTAGGCGCGGCACCGCCCGGAATTATTTTGCAGCGGCACCGCCCGGACCCATTTAGGCGCGGCACCGCCCGGACCCATTTAGGCGCTGCACCGCCCTGACCCATTTAGGCGCTGCACCGCCCGGACCCATTTAGGCGCGGCACCGCCCGGACCCATTTAGGCGCTGCACCGCCCGGACCCATTTAGGCGCGGCACCGCCCGGACCCATTTAGGCGCGGCTCCGCCCGGACCCATTTAGGAGCGGCACCGCCCGGACCCATTTAGGCGCGGCACCGCCCGGACCCATTTAGGCGCTGCACCGCCCGGACCCATTTAGGCGCGGCACCGCCCGGACCCATTTAGGCGCGGCACCGCCCGGAATTATTTTGCAGCGGCACCGCCCGGACCCATTTAGGCGCGGCACCGCCCGGACCCATTTAGGCGCGGCACCGCCCGGACCCATTTAGGCGCTGTACCGCCCGGACCCATTTAGGCGCGGCACCGCCCGGACCCATTTTGGCGCGGCACCGCCCGGACCCATTTAGCCGCGGCACCGCCCGGACCCATTTAGGCGCGGCACCGCCCGGAATTATTTTGGAGCGGCACCGCCGGGACCCATTTAGGCGCGGCACCGCCCGGACCCATTTAGGCGCGGCACCGCCCGGACCCATTTAGGCGCTGCACCGCCCGGACCCATTTAGGCGCGGCACCGCCCGGACCCATTTAGGCGCGGCACCGCCCGGACCCATTTAGGCGCAGCACCGCACGGACCCATTTAGGCGCGGCACCGCCCGGACCCATTTAGGCGCTGCACCGCCCGGACCCATTTAGGCGCGGCACCGCCTGGACCCATTTAGGCGCGGCACCGCCCGGACCCATTTAGGCGCGGCACCGCCCGGACCCATTTAGGCGCTGCACCGCCCGGACCCATTTAGGCGCGGCACCGCCCGGACCCATTTAGGCGCTGTACCGCCCGGACCCATTTAGGCGCGGCACCGCCCGGACCCATTTAGGCGCTGCACCGCCCGGACCCATTTAGGCGCGGCACCGCCCGGACCCATTTAGGCGCTGCACCGCCCGGACCCATTTAGGCGCGGCACCGCCCGGACCCATTTAGGCGCGGCACCGCCCGGAATTATTTTGGAGCGGCACCGCCCGGACCCATTTAGGCGCGGCACCGCCCGGACCCATTTAGGCGCGGCACCGCCCGGACCCATTTAGGAGCGGCACCGCCCGGACCCATTTAGGCGCGGCACCGCCCGGACCCATTTAGGCGCTGACCCGCCCGGACCCATTTAGGCGCGGCACCGCCCGGACCCATTTAGGCGCGGCACCGCCCGGACCCATTTAGGCGCTGCACCGCCCGGACCCATTTAGGCGCGGTACCGCCCGGACCCATTTAGGCGCGGCACCGCCCGGAATTTTTTTGCAGCGGCACCGCCCGGACCCATTTAGGCGCGGCACCGCCCGGACCCATTTAGGCGCGGCACCGCCCGGACCCATTTAGGCGCTGCACCGCCCGGACCCATTTAGGAGCGGCACCGCCCGGACCCATTTAGGCGCGGCACCGCCCGGACCCATTTAGGCGCGGCACCGCCCGGACCCATTTAGGCGCGGCACCGCCCGGACCCATTTAGGCGCTGCACCGCCCGGACCCATTTAGGCGCGGCACCGCCCGGACTCATTTAGGAGCGGCACCGCCCGGACCCATTTAGGCGCGGCACCGCCCGGACCCATTTAGGCGCGGCACCGCTCGGACCCATTTAGGCGCGGCACCGCCCGGACCCATTTAGGCGCGGCACCGCCCGGACCCATTTAGGCGCAGCACCGCCCGGACCCATTTAGGCGCGGCACCGCCCGGACCCATTTAGGCGCGGCACCGCCCGGAATTATTTTGGAGCGGCACCGCCCGGACCAATTTAGGCGCGGCACCGCCCGGACCCATTTAGGAGCGGCACCGCCCGGACCCATTTAGGCGCGGCACCGCCCGGACCCATTTAGGCGCGGCACCGCCCGGACCCATTTAGGCGCTGCACCGCCCGGACCCATTTAGGCGCGGCACCGCCCGGACCCATTTAGGAGCGGCACCGCCCGGAATTATTTTGGAGCGGCACCGCCCGGACCCATTTAGGCGCGGCACCGCCCGGACCCATTTAGGAGCGGCACCGCCCGGACCCATTTAGGCGCGGCACCGCCCGGACCCATTTAGGCGCGGCACCGCCCGGAATTATTTTGCAGCGGCACCGCCCGGACCCATTTAGGCGCGGCACCGCCCGGACCCATTTAGGCGCGGCACGGCCCGGACCCATTTAGGCGCTGAACCGCCCGGACCCATTTAGGCGCTGCACCGCCCGGACCCATTTAGGCGCGGCACCGCCCGCACCCATTTAGGCGCGGCACCGCCCGGAATTATTTTGCAGCGGCACCGCCCGGACCCATTTAGGCGCGGCACCGCCCGGACCCATTTAGGCGCTGCACAGCCCGGACCCATTTAGGCGCGGCACCGCCCGGACCCATTTAGGCGCGGCACCGCCCGGAATTATTTTGGAGCGGCACCGCCCGGACCCATTTAGGCGCGGCACCGCCCGGACCCATTTAGGCGCGGCACCGCCCGGACCCATTTAGGCGCTGCACCGCCCGGACCCATTTAGGCGCGGCACCGCCCGGACCCATTTAGGCGCGGCACCGCCCGGACCCATTTAGGAGCGGCACCGCCCGGACCCATTTAGGCGCTGCACCGCCCGGACCCATTTAGGCGCGGCACCGCCCGGACCCATTTAGGCGCGGCACCGCCCGGAATTATTTTGCAGCGGCACCGCCCGGACCCATTTAGGCGCGGCACCGCCCGGACCCATTTAGGCGCTGCACCGCCCTGACCCATTTAGGCGCTGCACCGCCCGGACCCATTTAGGCGCGGCACCGCCCGGACCCATTTAGGCGCTGCACCGCCCGGACCCATTTAGGCGCGGCACCGCCCGGACCCATTTAGGCGCGGCTCCGCCCGGACCCATTTAGGAGCGGCACCGCCCGGACCCATTTAGGCGCTGCACCGCCCGGACCCATTTAGGCGCGGCACCGCCCGGACCCATTTAGGCGCGGCACCGCCCGGAATTATTTTGCAGCGGCACCGCCCGGACCCATTTAGGCGCGGCACCGCCCGGACCCATTTAGGCGCGGCACCGCCCGGACCCATTTAGGCGCTGTACCGCCCGGACCCATTTAGGCGCGGCACCGCCCGGACCCATTTAGGCGCTGCACCGCCCGGACCCATTTAGGCGCTGCACCGCCCGGACCCATTTAGGCGCGGCACCGCCCGGAATTATTTTGGAGCGGCACCGCCCGGACCCATTTAGGCGCGGCACCGCCCGGAATTATTTTGGAGCGGCACCGCCCGGACCCATTTAGGCGCGGCACCGCCCGGACCCATTTAGGCGCGGCACCGCCCGGACCCATTTAGGAGCGGCACCGCCCGGACCCATTTAGGCGCGGCACCGCCCGGACCCATTTAGGCGCTGCACCGCCCGGAATTATTTTGCAGCGGCACCGCCCGGACCCATTTAGGCGCGGCACCGCCCGGACCCATTTAGGCGCTGCACCGCCCGGACCCATTTAGGCGCGGCACCGCCCGGACCCATTTAGGCGCGGCACCGCCCGGAATTTTTTTGCAGCGGCACCGCCCGGACCCATTTAGGAGCGGCACCGCCCGGACCCATTTAGGCGCGGCACCGCCCGGACCCATTTAGGCGCTGCACCGCCCGGACCCATTTAGGAGCGGCACCGCCCGGACCCATTTAGGCGCTGCACCGCCCGGACCCATTTAGGCGCGGCACCGCCCGGACCCATTTAGGCGCTGCACCGCCCGGACCCATTTAGGCGCGGCACCGCCCGGACCCATTTAGGCGCTGCACCGCCCGGACCCATTTAGGCGCGGCACCGCCCGGACCCATTTAGGAGCGGCACCGCCCGGACCCATTTAGGCGCGGCACCGCCCGGACCCATTTAGGCGCGGCACCGCCCGGACCCATTTAGGCGCGGCACCGCTCGGACCCATTTAGGCGCGGCACCGCCCGGACCCATTTAGGCGCTGCACCGCCCGGACCCATTTAGGCGCGGCACCGCCCGGACCCATTTAGGCGCGGCACCGCCCGGAATTATTTTGGAGCGGCACCGCCCGGACCCATTTAGGCGCGGCACCGCCCGGACCCATTTAGGCGCTGCACCGCCCGGACCCATTTAGGCGCGGCACCGCCCGGACCCATTTAGGCGCTGCACCGCCCGGACCCATTTAGGCGCGGCACCGCCCGGACCCATTTAGGCGCGGCACCGCCCGGAATTATTTTGGAGCGGCACCGCCCGGACCCATTTAGGCGCGGCACCGCCCGGACCCATTTAGGCGCGGCACCGCCCGGACCCATTTAGGAGCGGCACCGCCCGGACCCATTTAGGCGCGGCACCGCCCGGACCCATTTAGGCGCGGCACCGCCCGGACCCATTTAGGCGCTGCACCGCCCGGACCCATTTAGGCGCGGCATCGCCCGGACCCATTTAGGAGCGGCACCGCCCGGACCCATTTAGGCGCGGCACCGCCCGGACCCATTTAGGCGCTGCACCGCCCGGACCCATTTAGGCGCGGCACCGCCCGGACCCATTTAGGCGCTGCACCGCCCGGACCCATTTAGGCGCGGCACCGCCCGGACCCATTTAGGCGCGGCACCGCCCGGAATTATTTTGGAGCGGCACCGCCCGGACCCATTTAGGCGCGGCACCGCCCGGACCCATTTAGGCGCGGCACCGCCCGGACCCATTTAGGAGCGGCACCGCCCGGACCCATTTAGGCGCGGCACCGCCCGGACCCATTTAGGCGCTGCACCGCCCGGACCCATTTAGGCGCGGCACCGCCCGGACCCATTTAGGCGCGGCACCGCCCGGACCCATTTAGGCGCTGCACCGCCCGGACCCATTTAGGCGCGGTACCGCCCGGACCCATTTAGGCGCGGCACCGCCCGGAATTTTTTTGCAGCGGCACCGCCCGGACCCATTTAGGCGCGGCACCGCCCGGACCCATTTAGGCGCGGCACCGCCCGGACCCATTTAGGCGCTGCACCGCCCGGACCCATTTAGGAGCGGCACCGCCCGGACCCATTTAGGCGCGGCACCGCCCGGACCCATTTAGGCGCGGCACCGCCCGGACCCATTTAGGCGCTGCACCGCCCGGACCCATTTAGGCGCGGCACCGCCCGGACCCATTTAGGCGCTGCACCGCCCGGACCCATTTAGGCGCGGCACCGCCCGGACTCATTTAGGAGCGGCACCGCCCGGACCCATTTAGGAGCGGCACCGCCCGGACCCATTTAGGCGCGGCACCGCCCGGAATTATTTTGGAGCGGCACCGCCCGGACCCATTTAGGCGCGGCACCGCCCGGACCCATTTAGGCGCGGCACCGCCCGGACCCATTTAGGAGCGGCACCGCCCGGACCCATTTAGGCGCGGCACCGCCCGGACCCATTTAGGCGCTGCACCGCCCGGACCCATTTAGGCGCGGCACCGCCCGGACCCATTTAGGCGCGGCACCGCCCGGACCCATTTAGGCGCTGCACCGCCCGGACCCATTTAGGCGCGGTACCGCCCGGACCCATTTAGGCGCGGCACCGCCCGGAATTTTTTTGCAGCGGCACCGCCCGGACCCATTTAGGCGCGGCACCGCCCGGACCCATTTAGGCGCGGCACCGCCCGGACCCATTTAGGCGCTGCACCGCCCGGACCCATTTAGGAGCGGCACCGCCCGGACCCATTTAGGCGCGGCACCGCCCGGACCCATTTAGGCGCGGCACCGCCCGGACCCATTTAGGCGCTGCACCGCCCGGACCCATTTAGGAGCGGCACCGCCCGGACCCATTTAGGCGCTGCACCGCCCGGACCCATTTAGGCGCGGCACCGCCCGGACCCATTTAGGCGCTGCACCGCCCGGACCCATTTAGGCGCGGCACCGCCCGGACCCATTTAGGCGCTGCACCGCCCGGACCCATTTAGGCGCGGCACCGCCCGGACCCATTTAGGAGCGGCACCGCCCGGACCCATTTAGGCGCGGCACCGCCCGGACCCATTTAGGCGCGGCACCGCCCGGACCCATTTAGGCGCGGCACCGCTCGGACCCATTTAGGCGCGGCACCGCCCGGACCCATTTAGGCGCTGCACCGCCCGGACCCATTTAGGCGCTGCACCGCCCGGACCCATTTAGGCGCGGCACCGCCCGGACCCATTTAGGCGCGGCACCGCCCGGAATTATTTTGGAGCGGCACCGCCCGGACCCATTTAGGCGCGGCACCGCCCGGACCCATTTAGGCGCTGCACCGCCCGGACCCATTTAGGCGCGGCACCGCCCGGACCCATTTAGGCGCTGCACCGCCCGGACCCATTTAGGCGCGGCACCGCCCGGACCCATTTAGGCGCGGCACCGCCCGGAATTATTTTGGAGCGGCACCGCCCGGACCCATTTAGGCGCGGCACCGCCCGGACCCATTTAGGCGCGGCACCGCCCGGACCCATTTAGGAGCGGCACCGCCCGGACCCATTTAGGCGCGGCACCGCCCGGACCCATTTAGGCGCGGCACCGCCCGGACCCATTTAGGCGCTGCACCGCCCGGACCCATTTAGGCGCGGCATCGCCCGGACCCATTTAGGAGCGGCACCGCCCGGACCCATTTAGGCGCGGCACCGCCCGGACCCATTTAGGCGCTGCACCGCCCGGACCCATTTAGGCGCGGCACCGCCCGGACCCATTTAGGCGCTGCACCGCCCGGACCCATTTAGGCGCGGCACCGCCCGGACCCATTTAGGCGCGGCACCGCCCGGAATTATTTTGGAGCGGCACCGCCCGGACCCATTTAGGCGCGGCACCGCCCGGACCCATTTAGGCGCGGCACCGCCCGGACCCATTTAGGAGCGGCACCGCCCGGACCCATTTAGGCGCGGCACCGCCCGGACCCATTTAGGCGCTGCACCGCCCGGACCCATTTAGGCGCGGCACCGCCCGGACCCATTTAGGCGCGGCACCGCCCGGACCCATTTAGGCGCTGCACCGCCCGGACCCATTTAGGCGCGGTACCGCCCGGACCCATTTAGGCGCGGCACCGCCCGGAATTTTTTTGCAGCGGCACCGCCCGGACCCATTTAGGCGCGGCACCGCCCGGACCCATTTAGGCGCGGCACCGCCCGGACCCATTTAGGCGCTGCACCGCCCGGACCCATTTAGGAGCGGCACCGCCCGGACCCATTTAGGCGCGGCACCGCCCGGACCCATTTAGGCGCGGCACCGCCCGGACCCATTTAGGCGCTGCACCGCCCGGACCCATTTAGGCGCGGCACCGCCCGGACCCATTTAGGCGCTGCACCGCCCGGACCCATTTAGGCGCGGCACCGCCCGGACTCATTTAGGAGCGGCACCGCCCGGACCCATTTAGGAGCGGCACCGCCCGGACCCATTTAGGCGCGGCACCGCCCGGAATTATTTTGGAGCGGCACCGCCCGGACCCATTTAGGCGCGGCACCGCCCGGACCCATTTAGGCGCGGCACCGCCCGGACCCATTTAGGAGCGGCACCGCCCGGACCCATTTAGGCGCGGCACCGCCCGGACCCATTTAGGCGCTGCACCGCCCGGACCCATTTAGGCGCGGCACCGCCCGGACCCATTTAGGCGCGGCACCGCCCGGACCCATTTAGGCGCTGCACCGCCCGGACCCATTTAGGCGCGGTACCGCCCGGACCCATTTAGGCGCGGCACCGCCCGGAATTTTTTTGCAGCGGCACCGCCCGGACCCATTTAGGCGCGGCACCGCCCGGACCCATTTAGGCGCGGCACCGCCCGGACCCATTTAGGCGCTGCACCGCCCGGACCCATTTAGGAGCGGCACCGCCCGGACCCATTTAGGCGCGGCACCGCCCGGACCCATTTAGGCGCGGCACCGCCCGGACCCATTTAGGCGCTGCACCGCCCGGACCCATTTAGGCGCGGCACCGCCCGGACCCATTTAGGCGCTGCACCGCCCGGACCCATTTAGGCGCGGCACCGCCCGGACTCATTTAGGAGCGGCACCGCCCGGACCCATTTAGGCGCGGCACCGCCCGGACCCATTTAGGCGCGGCACCGCTCGGACCCATTTAGGCGCGGCACCGCCCGGACCCATTTAGGCGCGGCACCGCCCGGACCCATTTAGGCGCAGCACCGCCCGGACCCATTTAGGCGCGGCACCGCCCGGACCCATTTAGGCGCGGCACCGCCCGGAATTATTTTGGAGCGGCACCGCCCGGACCCATTTAGGCGCGGCACCGCCCGGACCCATTTAGGAGCGGCACCGCCCGGACCCATTTAGGCGCGGCACCGCCCGGACCCATTTAGGCGCGGCACCGCCCGGACCCATTTAGGCGCTGCACCGCCCGGACCCATTTAGGCGCGGCACCGCCCGGACCCATTTAGGAGCGGCACCGCCCGGAATTATTTTGGAGCGGCACCGCCCGGACCCATTTAGGCGCGGCACCGCCCGGACCCATTTAGGAGCGGCACCGCCCGGGCCCATTTAGGCGCGACACCGCCCGGGCCCATTTTGGCGCGACACCGCCCGGACCCATTTAGGCGCTGCACCGCCCGGACCCATTTAGGCGCGGTACCGCCCGGACCCATTTAGGCGCGGCACCGCCCGGAATTTTTTTGCAGCGGCACCGCCCGGACCCATTTAGGCGCGGCACCGCCCGGACCCATTTAGGCGCGGCACCGCCCGGACCCATTTAGGCGCTGCACCGCCCGGACCCATTTAGGAGCGGCACCGCCCGGACCCATTTAGGCGCGGCACCGCCCGGACCCATTTAGGCGCGGCACCGCCCGGACCCATTTAGGCGCGGCACCGCCCGGACCCATTTAGGCGCTGCACCGCCCGGACCCATTTAGGCGCGGCACCGCCCGGACTCATTTAGGAGCGGCACCGCCCGGACCCATTTAGGCGCGGCACCGCCCGGACCCATTTAGGCGCGGCACCGCTCGGACCCATTTAGGCGCGGCACCGCCCGGACCCATTTAGGCGCGGCACCGCCCGGACCCATTTAGGCGCAGCACCGCCCGGACCCATTTAGGCGCGGCACCGCCCGGACCCATTTAGGCGCGGCACCGCCCGGAATTATTTTGGAGCGGCACCGCCCGGACCAATTTAGGCGCGGCACCGCCCGGACCCATTTAGGAGCGGCACCGCCCGGACCCATTTAGGCGCGGCACCGCCCGGACCCATTTAGGCGCGGCACCGCCCGGACCCATTTAGGCGCTGCACCGCCCGGACCCATTTAGGCGCGGCACCGCCCGGACCCATTTAGGAGCGGCACCGCCCGGAATTATTTTGGAGCGGCACCGCCCGGACCCATTTAGGCGCGGCACCGCCCGGACCCATTTAGGAGCGGCACCGCCCGGACCCATTTAGGCGCGGCACCGCCCGGACCCATTTAGGCGCGGCACCGCCCGGAATTATTTTGCAGCGGCACCGCCCGGACCCATTTAGGCGCGGCACCGCCCGGACCCATTTAGGCGCGGCACGGCCCGGACCCATTTAGGCGCTGAACCGCCCGGACCCATTTAGGCGCTGCACCGCCCGGACCCATTTAGGCGCGGCACCGCCCGCACCCATTTAGGCGCGGCACCGCCCGGAATTATTTTGCAGCGGCACCGCCCGGACCCATTTAGGCGCGGCACCGCCCGGACCCATTTAGGCGCTGCACAGCCCGGACCCATTTAGGCGCGGCACCGCCCGGACCCATTTAGGCGCGGCACCGCCCGGAATTATTTTGGAGCGGCACCGCCCGGACCCATTTAGGCGCGGCACCGCCCGGACCCATTTAGGCGCGGCACCGCCCGGACCCATTTAGGCGCTGCACCGCCCGGACCCATTTAGGCGCGGCACCGCCCGGACCCATTTAGGCGCGGCACCGCCCGGACCCATTTAGGAGCGGCACCGCCCGGACCCATTTAGGCGCTGCACCGCCCGGACCCATTTAGGCGCGGCACCGCCCGGACCCATTTAGGCGCGGCACCGCCCGGAATTATTTTGCAGCGGCACCGCCCGGACCCATTTAGGCGCGGCACCGCCCGGACCCATTTAGGCGCTGCACCGCCCTGACCCATTTAGGCGCTGCACCGCCCGGACCCATTTAGGCGCGGCACCGCCCGGACCCATTTAGGCGCTGCACCGCCCGGACCCATTTAGGCGCGGCACCGCCCGGACCCATTTAGGCGCGGCTCCGCCCGGACCCATTTAGGAGCGGCACCGCCCGGACCCATTTAGGCGCTGCACCGCCCGGACCCATTTAGGCGCGGCACCGCCCGGACCCATTTAGGCGCGGCACCGCCCGGAATTATTTTGCAGCGGCACCGCCCGGACCCATTTAGGCGCGGCACCGCCCGGACCCATTTAGGCGCGGCACCGCCCGGACCCATTTAGGCGCTGTACCGCCCGGACCCATTTAGGCGCGGCACCGCCCGGACCCATTTAGGCGCTGCACCGCCCGGACCCATTTAGGCGCTGCACCGCCCGGACCCATTTAGGCGCGGCACCGCCCGGAATTATTTTGGAGCGGCACCGCCCGGACCCATTTAGGCGCGGCACCGCCCGGAATTATTTTGGAGCGGCACCGCCCGGACCCATTTAGGCGCGGCACCGCCCGGACCCATTTAGGCGCGGCACCGCCCGGACCCATTTAGGAGCGGCACCGCCCGGACCCATTTAGGCGCGGCACCGCCCGGACCCATTTAGGCGCTGCACCGCCCGGAATTATTTTGCAGCGGCACCGCCCGGACCCATTTAGGCGCGGCACCGCCCGGACCCATTTAGGCGCTGCACCGCCCGGACCCATTTAGGCGCGGCACCGCCCGGACCCATTTAGGCGCGGCACCGCCCGGAATTTTTTTGCAGCGGCACCGCCCGGACCCATTTAGGAGCGGCACCGCCCGGACCCATTTAGGCGCGGCACCGCCCGGACCCATTTAGGCGCTGCACCGCCCGGACCCATTTAGGAGCGGCACCGCCCGGACCCATTTAGGCGCTGCACCGCCCGGACCCATTTAGGCGCGGCACCGCCCGGACCCATTTAGGCGCTGCACCGCCCGGACCCATTTAGGCGCGGCACCGCCCGGACCCATTTAGGCGCTGCACCGCCCGGACCCATTTAGGCGCGGCACCGCCCGGACCCATTTAGGAGCGGCACCGCCCGGACCCATTTAGGCGCGGCACCGCCCGGACCCATTTAGGCGCGGCACCGCCCGGACCCATTTAGGCGCGGCACCGCTCGGACCCATTTAGGCGCGGCACCGCCCGGACCCATTTAGGCGCTGCACCGCCCGGACCCATTTAGGCGCGGCACCGCCCGGACCCATTTAGGCGCGGCACCGCCCGGAATTATTTTGGAGCGGCACCGCCCGGACCCATTTAGGCGCGGCACCGCCCGGACCCATTTAGGCGCTGCACCGCCCGGACCCATTTAGGCGCGGCACCGCCCGGACCCATTTAGGCGCTGCACCGCCCGGACCCATTTAGGCGCGGCACCGCCCGGACCCATTTAGGCGCGGCACCGCCCGGAATTATTTTGGAGCGGCACCGCCCGGACCCATTTAGGCGCGGCACCGCCCGGACCCATTTAGGCGCGGCACCGCCCGGACCCATTTAGGAGCGGCACCGCCCGGACCCATTTAGGCGCGGCACCGCCCGGACCCATTTAGGCGCGGCACCGCCCGGACCCATTTAGGCGCTGCACCGCCCGGACCCATTTAGGCGCGGCATCGCCCGGACCCATTTAGGAGCGGCACCGCCCGGACCCATTTAGGCGCGGCACCGCCCGGACCCATTTAGGCGCTGCACCGCCCGGACCCATTTAGGCGCGGCACCGCCCGGACCCATTTAGGCGCTGCACCGCCCGGACCCATTTAGGCGCGGCACCGCCCGGACCCATTTAGGCGCGGCACCGCCCGGAATTATTTTGGAGCGGCACCGCCCGGACCCATTTAGGCGCGGCACCGCCCGGACCCATTTAGGCGCGGCACCGCCCGGACCCATTTAGGAGCGGCACCGCCCGGACCCATTTAGGCGCGGCACCGCCCGGACCCATTTAGGCGCTGCACCGCCCGGACCCATTTAGGCGCGGCACCGCCCGGACCCATTTAGGCGCGGCACCGCCCGGACCCATTTAGGCGCTGCACCGCCCGGACCCATTTAGGCGCGGTACCGCCCGGACCCATTTAGGCGCGGCACCGCCCGGAATTTTTTTGCAGCGGCACCGCCCGGACCCATTTAGGCGCGGCACCGCCCGGACCCATTTAGGCGCGGCACCGCCCGGACCCATTTAGGCGCTGCACCGCCCGGACCCATTTAGGAGCGGCACCGCCCGGACCCATTTAGGCGCGGCACCGCCCGGACCCATTTAGGCGCGGCACCGCCCGGACCCATTTAGGCGCTGCACCGCCCGGACCCATTTAGGCGCGGCACCGCCCGGACCCATTTAGGCGCTGCACCGCCCGGACCCATTTAGGCGCGGCACCGCCCGGACTCATTTAGGAGCGGCACCGCCCGGACCCATTTAGGAGCGGCACCGCCCGGACCCATTTAGGCGCGGCACCGCCCGGAATTATTTTGGAGCGGCACCGCCCGGACCCATTTAGGCGCGGCACCGCCCGGACCCATTTAGGCGCGGCACCGCCCGGACCCATTTAGGAGCGGCACCGCCCGGACCCATTTAGGCGCGGCACCGCCCGGACCCATTTAGGCGCTGCACCGCCCGGACCCATTTAGGCGCGGCACCGCCCGGACCCATTTAGGCGCGGCACCGCCCGGACCCATTTAGGCGCTGCACCGCCCGGACCCATTTAGGCGCGGTACCGCCCGGACCCATTTAGGCGCGGCACCGCCCGGAATTTTTTTGCAGCGGCACCGCCCGGACCCATTTAGGCGCGGCACCGCCCGGACCCATTTAGGCGCGGCACCGCCCGGACCCATTTAGGCGCTGCACCGCCCGGACCCATTTAGGAGCGGCACCGCCCGGACCCATTTAGGCGCGGCACCGCCCGGACCCATTTAGGCGCGGCACCGCCCGGACCCATTTAGGCGCTGCACCGCCCGGACCCATTTAGGAGCGGCACCGCCCGGACCCATTTAGGCGCTGCACCGCCCGGACCCATTTAGGCGCGGCACCGCCCGGACCCATTTAGGCGCTGCACCGCCCGGACCCATTTAGGCGCGGCACCGCCCGGACCCATTTAGGCGCTGCACCGCCCGGACCCATTTAGGCGCGGCACCGCCCGGACCCATTTAGGAGCGGCACCGCCCGGACCCATTTAGGCGCGGCACCGCCCGGACCCATTTAGGCGCGGCACCGCCCGGACCCATTTAGGCGCGGCACCGCTCGGACCCATTTAGGCGCGGCACCGCCCGGACCCATTTAGGCGCTGCACCGCCCGGACCCATTTAGGCGCTGCACCGCCCGGACCCATTTAGGCGCGGCACCGCCCGGACCCATTTAGGCGCGGCACCGCCCGGAATTATTTTGGAGCGGCACCGCCCGGACCCATTTAGGCGCGGCACCGCCCGGACCCATTTAGGCGCTGCACCGCCCGGACCCATTTAGGCGCGGCACCGCCCGGACCCATTTAGGCGCTGCACCGCCCGGACCCATTTAGGCGCGGCACCGCCCGGACCCATTTAGGCGCGGCACCGCCCGGAATTATTTTGGAGCGGCACCGCCCGGACCCATTTAGGCGCGGCACCGCCCGGACCCATTTAGGCGCGGCACCGCCCGGACCCATTTAGGAGCGGCACCGCCCGGACCCATTTAGGCGCGGCACCGCCCGGACCCATTTAGGCGCGGCACCGCCCGGACCCATTTAGGCGCTGCACCGCCCGGACCCATTTAGGCGCGGCATCGCCCGGACCCATTTAGGAGCGGCACCGCCCGGACCCATTTAGGCGCGGCACCGCCCGGACCCATTTAGGCGCTGCACCGCCCGGACCCATTTAGGCGCGGCACCGCCCGGACCCATTTAGGCGCTGCACCGCCCGGACCCATTTAGGCGCGGCACCGCCCGGACCCATTTAGGCGCGGCACCGCCCGGAATTATTTTGGAGCGGCACCGCCCGGACCCATTTAGGCGCGGCACCGCCCGGACCCATTTAGGCGCGGCACCGCCCGGACCCATTTAGGAGCGGCACCGCCCGGACCCATTTAGGCGCGGCACCGCCCGGACCCATTTAGGCGCTGCACCGCCCGGACCCATTTAGGCGCGGCACCGCCCGGACCCATTTAGGCGCGGCACCGCCCGGACCCATTTAGGCGCTGCACCGCCCGGACCCATTTAGGCGCGGTACCGCCCGGACCCATTTAGGCGCGGCACCGCCCGGAATTTTTTTGCAGCGGCACCGCCCGGACCCATTTAGGCGCGGCACCGCCCGGACCCATTTAGGCGCGGCACCGCCCGGACCCATTTAGGCGCTGCACCGCCCGGACCCATTTAGGAGCGGCACCGCCCGGACCCATTTAGGCGCGGCACCGCCCGGACCCATTTAGGCGCGGCACCGCCCGGACCCATTTAGGCGCTGCACCGCCCGGACCCATTTAGGCGCGGCACCGCCCGGACCCATTTAGGCGCTGCACCGCCCGGACCCATTTAGGCGCGGCACCGCCCGGACTCATTTAGGAGCGGCACCGCCCGGACCCATTTAGGAGCGGCACCGCCCGGACCCATTTAGGCGCGGCACCGCCCGGAATTATTTTGGAGCGGCACCGCCCGGACCCATTTAGGCGCGGCACCGCCCGGACCCATTTAGGCGCGGCACCGCCCGGACCCATTTAGGAGCGGCACCGCCCGGACCCATTTAGGCGCGGCACCGCCCGGACCCATTTAGGCGCTGCACCGCCCGGACCCATTTAGGCGCGGCACCGCCCGGACCCATTTAGGCGCGGCACCGCCCGGACCCATTTAGGCGCTGCACCGCCCGGACCCATTTAGGCGCGGTACCGCCCGGACCCATTTAGGCGCGGCACCGCCCGGAATTTTTTTGCAGCGGCACCGCCCGGACCCATTTAGGCGCGGCACCGCCCGGACCCATTTAGGCGCGGCACCGCCCGGACCCATTTAGGCGCTGCACCGCCCGGACCCATTTAGGAGCGGCACCGCCCGGACCCATTTAGGCGCGGCACCGCCCGGACCCATTTAGGCGCGGCACCGCCCGGACCCATTTAGGCGCTGCACCGCCCGGACCCATTTAGGCGCGGCACCGCCCGGACCCATTTAGGCGCTGCACCGCCCGGACCCATTTAGGCGCGGCACCGCCCGGACTCATTTAGGAGCGGCACCGCCCGGACCCATTTAGGCGCGGCACCGCCCGGACCCATTTAGGCGCGGCACCGCTCGGACCCATTTAGGCGCGGCACCGCCCGGACCCATTTAGGCGCGGCACCGCCCGGACCCATTTAGGCGCAGCACCGCCCGGACCCATTTAGGCGCGGCACCGCCCGGACCCATTTAGGCGCGGCACCGCCCGGAATTATTTTGGAGCGGCACCGCCCGGACCCATTTAGGCGCGGCACCGCCCGGACCCATTTAGGAGCGGCACCGCCCGGACCCATTTAGGCGCGGCACCGCCCGGACCCATTTAGGCGCGGCACCGCCCGGACCCATTTAGGCGCTGCACCGCCCGGACCCATTTAGGCGCGGCACCGCCCGGACCCATTTAGGAGCGGCACCGCCCGGAATTATTTTGGAGCGGCACCGCCCGGACCCATTTAGGCGCGGCACCGCCCGGACCCATTTAGGAGCGGCACCGCCCGGACCCATTTAGGCGCGGCACCGCCCGGACCCATTTAGGCGCGGCACCGCCCGGAATTATTTTGCAGCGGCACCGCCCGGACCCATTTAGGCGCGGCACCGCCCGGACCCATTTAGGCGCTGCACCGCCCGGACCCATTTAGGAGCGGCACCGCCCGGACCCATTTAGGCGCTGCACCGCCCGGACCCATTTAGGCGCGGCACCGCCCGCACCCATTTAGGCGCGGCACCGCCCGGAATTATTTTGCAGCGGCACCGCCCGGACCCATTTAGGCGCGGCACCGCCCGGACCCATTTAGGCGCTGCACAGCCCGGACCCATTTAGGCGCGGCACCGCCCGGACCCATTTAGGCGCGGCACCGCCCGGAATTATTTTGGAGCGGCACCGCCCGGACCCATTTAGGCGCGGCACCGCCCGGACCCATTTAGGCGCGGCACCGCCCGGACCCATTTAGGCGCTGCACCGCCCGGACCCATTTAGGCGCGGCACCGCCCGGACCCATTTAGGCGCGGCACCGCCCGGACCCATTTAGGAGCGGCACCGCCCGGACCCATTTAGGCGCTGCACCGCCCGGACCCATTTAGGCGCGGCACCGCCCGGACCCATTTAGGCGCGGCACCGCCCGGAATTATTTTGCAGCGGCACCGCACGGACCCATTTAGGCGCGGCACCGCCCGGACCCATTTAGGCGCTGCACCGCCCTGACCCATTTAGGCGCTGCACCGCCCGGACCCATTTAGGCGCGGCACCGCCCGGACCCATTTAGGCGCTGCACCGCCCGGACCCATTTAGGCGCGGCACCGCCCGGACCCATTTAGGCGCGGCTCCGCCCGGACCCATTTAGGAGCGGCACCGCCCGGACCCATTTAGGCGCGGCACCGCCCGGACCCATTTAGGCGCTGCACCGCCCGGACCCATTTAGGCGCGGCACCGCCCGGACCCATTTAGGCGCGGCACCGCCCGGAATTATTTTGCAGCGGCACCGCCCGGACCCATTTAGGCGCGGCACCGCCCGGACCCATTTAGGCGCGGCACCGCCCGGACCCATTTAGGCGCTGTACCGCCCGGACCCATTTAGGCGCGGCACCGCCCGGACCCATTTTGGCGCGGCACCGCCCGGACCCATTTAGCCGCGGCACCGCCCGGACCCATTTAGGCGCGGCACCGCCCGGAATTATTTTGGAGCGGCACCGCCGGGACCCATTTAGGCGCGGCACCGCCCGGACCCATTTAGGCGCGGCACCGCCCGGACCCATTTAGGCGCTGCACCGCCCGGACCCATTTAGGCGCGGCACCGCCCGGACCCATTTAGGCGCGGCACCGCCCGGACCCATTTAGGCGCAGCACCGCACGGACCCATTTAGGCGCGGCACCGCCCGGACCCATTTAGGCGCTGCACCGCCCGGACCCATTTAGGCGCGGCACCGCCCGGACCCATTTAGGCGCGGCACCGCCCGGACCCATTTAGGAGCGGCACCGCCTGGACCCATTTAGGCGCGGCACCGCCCGGACCCATTTAGGCGCGGCACCGCCCGGACCCATTTAGGCGCTGCACCGCCCGGACCCATTTAGGCGCGGCACCGCCCGGACCCATTTAGGCGCTGTACCGCCCGGACCCATTTAGGCGCGGCACCGCCCGGACCCATTTAGGCGCTGCACCGCCCGGACCCATTTAGGCGCTGCACCGCCCGGACCCATTTAGGCGCGGCACCGCCCGGACCCATTTTGGAGCGGCACCGCCCGGACCCATTTAGGCGCGGCACCGCCCGGACCCATTTAGGCGCTGCACCGCCCGGACCCATTTAGGCGCGGCACCGCCCGGACCCATTTAGGCGCGGCACCGCACGGACCCATTTAGGCGCGGCACCGCCCGGACCCATTTAGGCGCTGCACCGCCCGGACCCATTTAGGCGCGGCACCGCCCGGACCCATTTAGGCGCGGCACCGCCCGGACCCATTTAGGAGCGGCACCGCCTGGACCCATTTAGGCGCGGCACCGCCCGGACCCATTTAGGCGCGGCACCGCCCGGACCCATTTAGGCGCTGCACCGCCCGGACCCATTTAGGCGCGGCACCGCCCGGAATTATTTTGCAGCGGCACCGCCCGGACCCATTTAGGCGCGGCACCGCCCGGACCCATTTAGGCGCGGCACCGCCCGGAATTATTTTGGAGCGGCACCGCCCGGACCCATTTAGGCGCGGCACCGCCCGGACCCATTTAGGCGCGGCACCGCCCGGAATTATTTTGCAGCGGCACCGCCCGGACCCATTTAGGCGCGGCACCGCCCGGAATTATTTTGGAGCGGCACCGCCCGGACCCATTTAGGCGCGGCACCGCCCGGACCCATTTAGGCGCGGCACCGCCCGGAATTATTTTGGAGCGGCACCGCCCGGACCCATTTAGGCGCGGCACCGCCCGGACCCATTTAGGCGCGGCACCGCCTGGACCCATTTAGGCGCGGCACCGCCCGGACCCATTTAGGCGCGGCACCGCCCGGACCCATTTAGGCGCTGCACCGCCCGGACCCATTTAGGAGCGGCACCGCCCGGACCCATTTAGGCGCTGCACCGCCCGGACCCATTTAGGCGCGGCACCGCCCGCACCCATTTAGGCGCGGCACCGCCCGGAATTATTTTGCAGCGGCACCGCCCGGACCCATTTAGGCGCGGCACCGCCCGGACCCATTTAGGCGCTGCACAGCCCGGACCCATTTAGGCGCGGCACCGCCCGGACCCATTTAGGCGCGGCACCGCCCGGAATTATTTTGGAGCGGCACCGCCCGGACCCATTTAGGCGCGGCACCGCCCGGACCCATTTAGGCGCGGCACCGCCCGGACCCATTTAGGCGCTGCACCGCCCGGACCCATTTAGGCGCGGCACCGCCCGGACCCATTTAGGCGCGGCACCGCCCGGACCCATTTAGGAGCGGCACCGCCCGGACCCATTTAGGCGCTGCACCGCCCGGACCCATTTAGGCGCGGCACCGCCCGGACCCATTTAGGCGCGGCACCGCCCGGAATTATTTTGCAGCGGCACCGCCCGGACCCATTTAGGCGCGGCACCGCCCGGACCCATTTAGGCGCTGCACCGCCCTGACCCATTTAGGCGCTGCACCGCCCGGACCCATTTAGGCGCGGCACCGCCCGGACCCATTTAGGCGCTGCACCGCCCGGACCCATTTAGGCGCGGCACCGCCCGGACCCATTTAGGCGCGGCTCCGCCCGGACCCATTTAGGAGCGGCACCGCCCGGACCCATTTAGGCGCGGCACCGCCCGGACCCATTTAGGCGCTGCACCGCCCGGACCCATTTAGGCGCGGCACCGCCCGGAATTATTTTGCAGCGGCACCGCCCGGACCCATTTAGGCGCGGCACCGCCCGGACCCATTTAGGCGCGGCACCGCCCGGACCCATTTAGGCGCTGTACCGCCCGGACCCATTTAGGCGCGGCACCGCCCGGACCCATTTTGGCGCGGCACCGCCCGGACCCATTTAGCCGCGGCACCGCCCGGACCCATTTAGGCGCGGCACCGCCCGGAATTATTTTGGAGCGGCACCGCCCGGACCCATTTAGGCGCGGCACCGCCCGGACCCATTTAGGCGCGGCACCGCCCGGACCCATTTAGGCGCTGCACCGCCCGGACCCATTTAGGCGCGGCACCGCCCGGACCCATTTAGGCGCGGCACCGCCCGGACCCATTTAGGCGCAGCACCGCACGGACCCATTTAGGCGCGGCACCGCCCGGACCCATTTAGGCGCTGCACCGCCCGGACCCATTTAGGCGCGGCACCGCCCGGACCCATTTAGGCGCGGCACCGCCCGGACCCATTTAGGAGCGGCACCGCCTGGACCCATTTAGGCGCGGCACCGCCCGGACCCATTTAGGCGCGGCACCGCCCGGACCCATTTAGGCGCTGCACCGCCCGGACCCATTTAGGCGCGGCACCGCCCGGACCCATTTAGGCGCTGTACCGCCCGGACCCATTTAGGCGCGGCACCGCCCGGACCCATTTAGGCGCTGCACCGCCCGGACCCATTTAGGCGCGGCACCGCCCGGACCCATTTTGGAGCGGCACCGCCCGGACCCATTTAGGCGCGGCACCGCCCGGACCCATTTAGGCGCTGCACCGCCCGGACCCATTTAGGCGCGGCACCGCCCGGACCCATTTAGGCGCGGCACCGCACGGACCCATTTAGGCGCGGCACCGCCCGGACCCATTTAGGCGCTGCACCGCCCGGACCCATTTAGGCGCGGCACCGCCCGGACCCATTTAGGCGCGGCACCGCCCGGACCCATTTAGGAGCGGCACCGCCTGGACCCATTTAGGCGCGGCACCGCCCGGACCCATTTAGGCGCGGCACCGCCCGGACCCATTTAGGCGCTGCACCGCCCGGACCCATTTAGGCGCGGCACCGCCCGGAATTATTTTGCAGCGGCACCGCCCGGACCCATTTAGGCGCGGCACCGCCCGGACCCATTTAGGCGCGGCACCGCCCGGAATTATTTTGGAGCGGCACCGCCCGGACCCATTTAGGCGCGGCACCGCCCGGACCCATTTAGGCGCGGCACCGCCCGGAATTATTTTGCAGCGGCACCGCCCGGACCCATTTAG
Organism: Mergus octosetaceus; assembly: GCA_036873955.1. NCBI lineage: Eukaryota > Metazoa > Chordata > Aves > Anseriformes > Anatidae > Mergus > Mergus octosetaceus. The sequence continues at coordinate 6,587 of CM072283.1, read as the reverse complement.
GCGCGGCACCGCCCGGAATTATTTTGGAGCGGCACCGCCCGGACCCATTTAGGCGCGGCACCGCCCGGACCCATTTAGGCGCGGCACCGCCCGGAATTATTTTGGAGCGGCACCGCCCGGACCCATTTAGGCGCGGCACCGCCCGGACCCATTTAGGCGCGGCACCGCCTGGACCCATTTAGGCGCGGCACCGCCCGGACCCATTTAGGCGCGGCATCGCCCGGACCCATTTAGGCGCGGCACCGCCCGGACCCATTTAGGCGCAGCACCGCCCGGAATTATTTTGCAGCGGCACCGCCCGGACCCATTTAGGCGCGGCACCGCCCGGAATTATTTTGGAGCGGCACCGCCCGGACCCATTTAGGCGCGGCACCGCCCGGACCCATTTAGGCGCGGCACCGCCCGGACCCATTTAGGCGCGGCACCGCTCGGACCCATTTAGGCGCGGCACCGCCCGGACCCATTTAGGAGCGGCACCGCCCGGACCCATTTAGGCGCGGCACCGCCCGGACCAATTTAGGCGCGGCACCGCCCGGACCCATTTAGGCGCGGCACCGCCCGGAATTAATTTGGAGCGGCACCGCCCGGACCCATTTACGCGCGGCACCGCCCGGACCCATTTAGGCGCGGCACCGCCCGGACCCATTTTGGAGCGGCACCGCCCGGACCCATTTAGGCGCGGCACCGCCCGGACCCATTTAGGCGCGGCACCGCCCGGACCCATTTTGGCGCGGCACCGCCCGGACCCATTTAGGCGCTGCACCGCCCGGACCCATTTAGGCGCGGCACCGCCCGGACCCATTTAGGCGCTGCACCGCCCGGACCCATTTTGGCGCGGCACCGCCCGGACCCATTTAGCCGCGGCACCGCCCGGACCCATTTAGACGCGGCACCGCCCGGACCCATTTAGGCGCGGCACCGCCCGGACCCATTTTGGAGCGGCACCGCCCGGACCCATTTAGGCGCGGCACCGCCCGGACCCATTTAGGCGCGGCACCGCCCGGACCCATTTAGGAGCGTCACCGCCCGGACCCATTTTGGAGCGGCACCGCCCGGACCCATTTAGGCGGGGCACCGCCCGGAATTATTTTGCAGCGGCACCGCCCGGACCCATTTAGGCGGGGCACCGCCCGGAATTATTTTGCAGCGGCACCGCCCGGACCCATTTAGGCGCGGCACCGCCCGGACCCATTTAGGCGCGGCACCGCCCGGAATTATTTTGGAGCGGCACCGCCCGGACCCATTTAGGCGCGGCACCGCCCGGACCCATTTAGGCGCGGCACCGCCCGGAATTATTTTGCAGCGGCACCGCCCGGACCCATTTAGGCGCGGCACCGCCCGGAATTATTTTGGAGCGGCACCGCCCGGACCCATTTAGGCGCGGCACCGCCCGGACCCATTTAGGCGCTGCACCGCCCGGACCCATTTAGGCGCGGCACCGCCCGGACCCATTTAGGCGCGGCACCGCCCGGAATTATTTTGGAGCGGCACCGCCCGGACCCATTTAGGCGCGGCACCGCCCGGACCCATTTAGGCGCGGCATCGCCCGGACACATTTAGGCGCGGCACCGCCCGGACCCATTTAGGCGCGGCACCGCCCGGAATTATTTTGCAGCGGCACCGCCCGGACCCATTTAGGCGCGGCACCGCCCGGACCCATTTAGGCGCGGCACCGCCCGGAATTATTTTGCAGCGGCACCGCCCGGACCCATTTAGGCGCGGCACCGCCCGGAATTATTTTGGAGCGGCACCGCCCGGACCCATTTAGGCGCGGCACCGCCCGGACCCATTTAGGCGCTGCACCGCCCGGACCCATTTAGGCGCGGCACCGCCCGGACCCATTTAGGCGCGGCACCGCCCGGAATTATTTTGGAGCGGCACCGCCCGGACCCATTTAGGCGCGGCACCGCCCGGACCCATTTAGGCGCGGCATCGCCCGGACCCATTTAGGCGCGGCACCGCCCGGACCCATTTAGGGGTGGCACCGCCCGGAATTATTTTGCAGCGGCACCGCCCGGACCCATTTAGGCGCGGCACCGCCCGGACCCATTTAGGCGCGGCACCGCCCGGAATTATTTTGGAGCGGCACCGCCCGGACCCATTTAGGCGCGGCACCGCCCGGACCCATTTAGGCGCGGCACCGCCCGGAATTATTTTGGAGCGGCACCGCCCGGACCCATTTAGGCGCGGCACCGCCCGGACCCATTTAGGCGCGGCACCGCCCGGACCCATTTAGGAGCGGCACCGCCCGGACCCATTTAGGCGCGGCACCGCCCGGACCCATTTAGGCGCGGCACCGCCCGGACCCATTTAGGCGCGGCACCGCTCGGACCCATTTAGGCGCGGCACCGCCCGGACCCATTTAGGAGCGGCACCGCCCGGACCCATTTAGGCGCGGCACCGCCCGGACCCATTTAGGTGCGGCACCGCCCGGAATTATTTTGGAGCGGCACCGCCCGGACCCATTTAGGCGCGGCACCGCCCGGACCCATTTAGGCGCGGCACCGCCCGGAATTATTTTGCAGCGGCACCGCCCGGACCCATTTAGGCGCGGCACCGCCCGGAATTATTTTGGAGCGGCACCGCCCGGACCCATTTAGGCGCGGCACCGCCCGGACCCATTTAGGCGCTGCACCGCCCGGACCCATTTAGGCGCGGCACCGCCCGGAATTATTTTGGAGCGGCACCGCCCGGACCCATTTAGGCGCGGCACCGCCCGGACCCATTTAGGCGCGGCACCGCTCGGACCCATTTAGGCGCGGCACCGCCCGGACCCATTTAGGAGCGGCACCGCCCGGACCCATTTAGGCGCGGCACCGCCCGGACCAATTTAGGCGCGGCACCGCCCGGACCCATTTAGGCGCGGCACCGCCCGGAATTAATTTGGAGCGGCACCGCCCGGACCCATTTACGCGCGGCACCGCCCGGACCCATTTAGGCGCGGCACCGCCCGGACCCATTTTGGAGCGGCACCGCCCGGACCCATTTAGGCGCGGCACCGCCCGGACCCATTTAGGCGCGGCACCGCCCGGACCCATTTTGGCGCGGCACCGCCCGGACCCATTTAGGCGCTGCACCGCCCGGACCCATTTAGGCGCGGCACCGCCCGGACCCATTTAGGCGCTGCACCGCCCGGACCCATTTAGGCGCGGCACCGCCCGGACCCATTTAGCCGCGGCACCGCCCGGACCCATTTAGACGCGGCACCGCCCGGACCCATTTAGGCGCGGCACCGCCCGGACCCATTTTGGAGCGGCACCGCCCGGACCCATTTAGGCGCGGCACCGCCCGGACCCATTTAGGCACGGCACCGCCCGGACCCATTTTGGAGCGGCACCGCCCGGACCCATTTTGGAGCGGCACCGCCCGGACCCATTTAGGCGGGGCACCGCCCGGAATTATTTTGCAGCGGCACCGCCCGGACCCATTTAGGCGGGGCACCGCCCGGAATTATTTTGCAGCGGCACCGCCCGGACCCATTTAGGCGCGGCACCGCCCGGACCCATTTAGGCGCGGCACCGCCCGGAATTATTTTGGAGCGGCACCGCCCGGACCCATTTAGGCGCGGCACCGCCCGGACCCATTTAGGCGCGGCACCGCCCGGAATTATTTTGCAGCGGCACCGCCCGGACCCATTTAGGCGCGGCACCGCCCGGAATTATTTTGGAGCGGCACCGCCCGGACCCATTTAGGCGCGGCACCGCCCGGACCCATTTAGGCGCTGCACCGCCCGGACCCATTTAGGCGCGGCACCGCCCGGACCCATTTAGGCGCGGCACCGCCCGGAATTATTTTGGAGCGGCACCGCCCGGACCCATTTAGGCGCGGCACCGCCCGGACCCATTTAGGCGCGGCATCGCCCGGACACATTTAGGCGCGGCACCGCCCGGACCCATTTAGGCGCGGCACCGCCCGGAATTATTTTGCAGCGGCACCGCCCGGACCCATTTAGGCGCGGCACCGCCCGGACCCATTTAGGCGCGGCACCGCCCGGAATTATTTTGCAGCGGCACCGCCCGGACCCATTTAGGCGCGGCACCGCCCGGAATTATTTTGGAGCGGCACCGCCCGGACCCATTTAGGCGCGGCACCGCCCGGACCCATTTAGGCGCTGCACCGCCCGGACCCATTTAGGCGCGGCACCGCCCGGACCCATTTAGGCGCGGCACCGCCCGGAATTATTTTGGAGCGGCACCGCCCGGACCCATTTAGGCGCGGCACCGCCCGGACCCATTTAGGCGCGGCATCGCCCGGACCCATTTAGGCGCGGCACCGCCCGGACCCATTTAGGCGTGGCAGCGCCCGGAATTATTTTGCAGCGGCACCGCCCGGACCCATTTAGGCGCGGCACCGCCCGGACCCATTTAGGCGCGGCACCGCCCGGAATTATTTTGGAGCGGCACCGCCCGGACCCATTTAGGCGCGGCACCGCCCGGACCCATTTAGGCGCGGCACCGCCCGGAATTATTTTGGAGCGGCACCGCCCGGACCCATTTAGGCGCGGCACCGCCCGGACCCATTTAGGCGCGGCACCGCCCGGACCCATTTAGGAGCGGCACCGCCCGGACCCATTTAGGCGCGGCACCGCCCGGACCCATTTAGGCGCGGCACCGCCCGGACCCATTTAGGCGCGGCACCGCTCGGACCCATTTAGGCGCGGCACCGCCCGGACCCATTTAGGAGCGGCACCGCCCGGACCCATTTAGGCGCGGCACCGCCCGGACCCATTTAGGCGCGGCACCGCCCGGAATTATTTTGGAGCGGCACCGCCCGGACCCATTTAGGCGCGGCACCGCCCGGACCCATTTAGGCGCGGCACCGCCCGGAATTATTTTGCAGCGGCACCGCCCGGACCCATTTAGGCGCGGCACCGCCCGGAATTATTTTGGAGCGGCACCGCCCGGACCCATTTAGGCGCGGCACCGCCCGGACCCATTTAGGCGCTGCACCGCCCGGACCCATTTAGGCGCGGCACCGCCCGGACCCATTTAGGCGCGGCACCGCCCGGAATTATTTTGGAGCGGCACCGCCCGGACCCATTTAGGCGCGGCACCGCCCGGACCCATTTAGGCGCGGCATCGCCCGGACCCATTTAGGCGCGGCACCGCCCGGAATTATTTTGCAGCGGCACCGCCCGGACCCATTTAGGCGCGGCACCGCCCGGACCCATTTAGGCGCGGCACCGCCCGGAATTATTTTGGAGCGGCACCGCCCGGACCCATTTAGGCGCGGCACCGCCCGGACCCATTTATGCGCGGCACCGCCCGGAATTATTTTGCAGCGGCACCGCCCGGACCCATTTAGGCGCGGCACCGCCCGGAATTATTTTGGAGCGGCACCGCCCGGACCCATTTAGGCGCGGCACCGCCCGGACCCATTTAGGCGCTGCACCGCCCGGACCCATTTAGGCGCGGCACCGCCCGGACCCATTTAGGCGCGGCACCGCCCGGAATTATTTTGGAGCGGCACCGCCCGGACCCATTTAGGCGCGGCACCGCCCGGACCCATTTAGGCGCGGCACCGCCCGGACCCATTTAGGCGCGGCATCGCCCGGACCCATTTAGGCGCGGCACCGCCCGGACCCATTTAGGCGTGGCACCGCCCGGAATTATTTTGCAGCGGCACCGCCCGGACCCATTTAGGCGCGGCACCGCCCGGACCCATTTAGGAGCGTCACCGCCCGGACCCATTTTGGAGCGGCACCGCCCGGACCCATTTAGGCGCTGCACCGCCCGGACCCATTTAGGCGGGGCACCGCCCGGAATTATTTTGCAGCGGCACCGCCCGGACCCATTTAGGCGCGGCACCGCCCGGACCCATTTAGGCGCGGCACCGCCCGGAATTATTTTGGAGCGGCACCGCCCGGACCCATTTAGGCGCGGCACCGCCCGGACCCATTTAGGCGCGGCACCGCCCGGAATTATTTTGCAGCGGCACCGCCCGGACCCATTTAGGCGCGGCACCGCCCGGAATTATTTTGGAGCGGCACCGCCCGGACCCATTTAGGCGCGGCACCGCCCGGACCCATTTAGGCGCTGCACCGCCCGGACCCATTTAGGCGCGGCACCGCCCGGACCCATTTAGGCGCGGCACCGCCCGGAATTATTTTGGAGCGGCACCGCCCGGACCCATTTAGGCGCGGCACCGCCCGGACCCATTTAGGCGCGGCACCGCCCGGACCCATTGAGGCGCGGCATCGCCCGGACACATTTAGGCGCGGCACCGCCCGGACCCATTTAGGCGCGGCACCGCCCGGAATTATTTTGCAGCGGCACCGCCCGGACCCATTTAGGCGCGGCACCGCCCGGACCCATTTAGGCGCGGCACCGCCCGGAATTATTTTGGAGCGGCACCGCCCGGACCCATTTAGGCGCGGCACCGCCCGGAATTATTTTGCAGCGGCACCGCCCGGACCCATTTAGGCGCGGCACCGCCCGGAATTATTTTGGAGCGGCACCGCCCGGACCCATTTAGGCGCGGCACCGCCCGGACCCATTTAGGCGCTGCACCGCCCGGACCCATTTAGGCGCGGCACCGCCCGGACCCATTTAGGCGCGGCACCGCCCGGAATTATTTTGGAGCGGCAC